>JAQQAE010010869.1:0-10340 GCA_029823295.1 Pseudamia nigra | reverse complement strand
AAGTGAATTAACAAAAATGAACAAAATAAAAATAAAATGAGCAAAAATGATCAACATAATCAAGTGAATGAACAAAATACCTGTTGGAACGTGATATAATAAACTCTAGCTTATGAAGTTACTCACTGCTTGAGATGTTTTTATGAGATGCTCTTCTACTGCTACTCAAGTACTTCAGTTTTTGAGTTCTTCTACTTGAGTCATTAGGATTATACAGTAATAACACTCTTGCTACATTATACTGTACCAAGGGCTCTTTCACATTGTATTTATTATCATTAAGATTTTTTTGTATAATATAATTTCTTGCTAGGTCTTGATATGTCGGTCAATTTCATTTCAGAAATGTCAATGACAACAGATTCTCTTAGATTCTATTAATGGTCGACACACATAATAATATTAGTTTTTAATCAGTCTGTTGCCTTGAAACCAGCCCACATTTCATGAAAACCAACAAATCTTCCTGTGTCCTCATGAGTTTTAACATTACTTATCCAGATTTCATGGTATGATCAAACAAAATGCTCAAACACCTCTTATTTTTTTCTTTTATTCCTTTTATCTTCTCTAAGTAAAAAAAAGAACAAAACACTCAACACTTCCTTCAGCGGAGTTTTGCCTCTTTTTTGACTTTTTCTATTTTATTTTTTTTGTAATAAAGAATAAAACACTCAACACTTTTGTTAATGAGTCCTGCCTCATTTTTTGTCTTTTTTGTTATATTTTTTTTAGTAATAAAGAATAAAACACTAAACACTTTTTCAGTGGAGTCCTGCCTCCTTTTTGTTTTTTCTATTTTATTTTATTTTTTTTTTGTAATAAAGACTAAAACACTCAACACTTTTTTCAGTGGAGTCCTGCCTCTTTGTTGTCTTATTTTATTTTCTATTTCTTAATTCTTTAATGCTAATACCTGGATTCATGGTAGAAAAATTGACTCTCAAAGACAACCCTCAGTGACTATCCATTTATATTTGAATTTTACATATTTTCTGTATCCAATTTGACCAGGACACTTAATATCTTACCTCATGTAAAATAACTATGTGCTTTTAAACTTTACATCTGATCTTACATCAAAAACCTCATTATGATTTTAGCATTACCTTCTGTAATTTATCATAGAATTCCCCAGGTCAGACAATTCTCAGTGTAGACATCACCAATGTGCAGAAATTCTGATATGCGTTTGTTTTTGTGAACTCTACCCGCCTCTGCTGGTGGGTCTCATACAACTCCTGGCTGCAAACAGCATCTGCCGAAACAAGCAATATGTTTAATTTGCCAAAGTCAAATGGCTACTTTTGGATCAGATAAATACTGTGTTCGAGTCATAAAATGTGTATTGATGTTGTAACCCAGTTTTGTGTCATTCAGCCCCAGGACTTTAGCGAGCATCGAGGACTCAGATGTATACCGGATGTTACAGAAAGACCAGGAGGATCCGCAGGAGCCTCGACAGTCCGGCTCATTCAAAGCCCTGCAGGACTTTGTTGACAGCGATGGTGAGCTCGTCCTCTTTGCCACACGATGCTGTAGAAACATGCTCCCTGTGCTGAAGGCTTCTCTGTTACTGTAGAATCCGTTTAAAGCTGAGAAATAAATTAAAAAGATATGATCTACTGTATATACTAGTCAGAAATCAGTCTTTCAGAAACATTTTCTCTGGGCATCCACTTATTAAAAATGACAAACCATAGATCCACAGATCACGAGAAGATAAGAATTGGTGCATAAATTGACACGTTCACACAACTGACCACTTGTCACGTCATCAAATCATTACATTTATGCAGAGATAACACAGCCTTATTATCCTTCTTCTCCGTGAAACTTGCTTTTGAATACCTGAACATGAACACTCCTGAAGAAGTTTTTGTTCTAGATAATCATCTAGATCATACATGCATAAACAAGGTGTTTATTATGAAGCATGGATGGATGTGTCCTTCTTCTGTGTATGGACTGTGTTTGTTGGGGAATTGCTCTCCATTCCTGGATGAGGTATTTGTGTGGTTGTTATTGGTTGCGGGGCCTTTTCTTAACCCACTGACTCAACATGACCCAGGCAGGTTCATTAGGACACATATCAGGCTTCACAGTCAAATGTCTGGATATGTTCCTGGTTCACAAAGGCCTTTACTGCTCTTGCAACATGTGGGTGGACAATTACAGTACAGTTCCACAATTACAGGGTGGGGTGCTGAAGCAAGAATGGCACAGCAACAGGTTGGAGTATTTGCACCAAGAACAATCAGATCAGTCCTTTAGTTGGTATGGGTGCCTGTATGAACATCTGCAAAGCAAAGACATCCTCCCCAGATGATGCCTGTGTTTCCTCCCCTGCCATCCGCCTGGCATGTAGAACCCTGGCATCTCAATAAGACGAGCAGAAGTCAAATTCATCACTGAACAGAAATTAGCTCCACATCGCTGCAGTCCATCATCGGTGTCGCTTGGTTCATTGACGTCTTCCCTGTCATCAGTGAAGATCTGCCGTGGGTGTGGTGGCCTATGCCACACATCTGACATGTGAAACTGTGAGATGGTTCCTCTCATGGACATGCCAGATCACAGCCACAGTTCAGACACACAGAACAGCATCCAGCAGCCAATATTTTCAACCTCTGGGACCAATGGCTTGAGAATGCATTAAAATGAACCATTTGAACCAGGTGAACATGTGAGTTTATTAATGTTCTATTTACATGCACCAATCCCATCATTTACTAAAACCAACTGCCTGGAACCAAGAGCTACTCACAGTATATGTTGAAGTCTTCAAGGGATTAAATGATTTAGAAATTATATTAAAGCAAAGACTGAAATTGTATGCATTAAGTGTTCAAGGAGGCAGGGATTTAATGTCAGCCCTTTACTTATGTAATGTTTTTATTCTATATACTTAGTAAAAGATAAATACACCCTCTTGTGTTTCCTCTGCCTGTGTTACGCAATGCCATCAGAAAAGCTCTCATCTGTGGGTTTCTTTTATTAATTGAGTGCCTCCTAATGGAGCTGCTGAATAATGATTAACCTTAATGAAAGAGGAAGCAGCACTATGATTCAAGAGGAGTTGAGTGCTCCTATATCTCTGAGTGTTTTGTTTTGTGATGTGATCCACTAATGAATAAGCACATATATGTTTTTTTTCTCTTTAATGTTGTCAGGCACTTGTCCCATTGTGACTAGGTCGGTAAAAGCTCCAACAACCAAAGCGACTCCGCCCGCAGGAAACTTGCAGAAGCTGCCGGTCTGCGACAAGTGTGGGAATGGGATTGTGTGAGTAAGAATAGACTATGACATCTGTGAATTGCATTCTGAACCTTTATGGATGCGCACAAAAGATCACAGACAAAAGAAGCCACTGCTATTATTCTGCCTCACCACAACCTAGAAAAATCTATAGTTATGTTATGCCATCTAAACCAGTTGCTCTCAACTGGTTGGCCTTGGGAGCCCTGTTTTCCACTGGTCATCAAGTCATGACCCACTTTTATTGAATTTATAACAGACAAATGTATGTAAACTAGTAACATGTATAATGTATACTGTACTGTATATTTCAAAAAAAAAAGTACACTCCATCCTACCTTGTATCAACTCTTCAGGCTGCAGCACATTTTGGTAAATGGTCTTGCACTTATAATGTGGGGTTCAGTGTCTTGCTCAAGGACACTTCGGCCTGTGGACACGAGAAGCTGGGATTTGAACCGCTAACCCTTTGGCTCCCGGACAACCCGCTCTACCTATTGAGCCACAGCCGCCCCATTTGGTAACTTTAGTCTTAACCAGTGTGCAAGGTCTGGGGCTATGCAGCGAGGCCAATGCATTAGTCACTTAAAGTGCATAAGACATGATTTTTACATAACCAATAAAGGCCACCAAATGCAAAAACAGACATGTTAAAAACAATATTACATATAAAAAGCATCCCCGATCACAAACAGAACTGTTGTAGCTGAGAAAAACAGATGTTTGTGGATTTCACTGAGAATCCGCCGCAAAGGCCAGCGCCATATTGATGAAATCACAAACGTAACACGGCATCTGTCAGCCACCATTTTCTAGGTATAAAACCGCACATATTCAAGTCGTATTTGGATGAGACACAGCCCAGTGACCCCCATGACAGTGACTCTGACCCTACCCCTAACCCAACCACATATCCATTGATGAGAATGATGGTCAAGACTCTCAAGGGCATGAATGCCTGGGAACACAGGATATAAATAGTTTTAGATCCATGGTACTGTATAGTAATTTACATTAATTAATGATGAACATGTTGCCCCTGGGCAACCAGGGGTAAGGTCTAATTTTACAGATACTCACGGCTCCTACCTTCTAATCAATGAATAAAACCACACATCATATACACCTCGGTAATTGTCAGAATCTCAGCTAAAAACGTACGTATCTAAACCAGTTTCAGATCAACAAACCACAGCCCATACAATAAACCATTAAGAGTCAAAAGATAACAACTCCACCGAAGCTTTGCTTTGTCTTATAAATAAATATAAGATAAAGCAAAGTGATAAATGCAATCAGTCCTCGCACATCACAGCGTGTGCTTCCGTGTTTTCATCCCTGAAGTGATGCTGCACAGCAGTGAGTGATTCATTTCTTCATAAGATCTAAATAAACTACAGTCAGCCACTCAACAATCAGGTATGACGAGCAATCCCACCACTTCCACTCAAAATTCGGACACTAACGAACAAACAAAACACAACAGAAATAGCTGGCAGTCTGTTGGTGATGTCATACCCAGTTGACCAAGCTCTGCAGACGCTATCGCATTTTTCCTGGCATTCGATTCAAAATCAATAAATTCCCAGTTTGTGAATTGGCATTTGATCAATCGTCATATGTGGTTCAAATGCTTTTAATGTGATGTAAATGATGACAAAAAAATGTATTTTTCGTGTCATATGCACTTTAAAGCTGTAATATAGCAGCGTTCATCTGGCTCAAAGGAACCATAGAGTTACTGTACACTGGGCTTCTCATTAAAAATACCAACTCAATACATTTTTATCACAAGTCATCATGGTCTCATACATTTTATTCGGACCCTCTATGAGTGATGTGGTGGTCCTCGATTAATTTTTTGCTCCGTTGTTAAGATATTATGGCAAATAATGTGAGAAATCTTGATTGACAGGTTATAATAATAATACGCAGTTTTTCCTGACAGACGCTCGACTGGAATCGTGGTTCCGCGACATGTCTAAAGTCTACCCATGGCCATGTTCATCCCTTTACGACACCATATGATAGCTAGGAGGTCCACCCAGACTGGGGAGGCGAACCTAATAAAGCAGCACAATTTATGTGACTGATAGTTTTCACAGTAGAAGTAGAATGTTTTCTCATGCTGCTTCAATGTTCCTGCTTTCCCAGTCTACCTGAGTTCACCTGACCACTCACCCTGTTTGTTTTGATGACTCACTTCTCCACTCGTCTTCCTGACTCTGCATGTTTTCTGTTACTACAGTGGAACGGTGGTGAAAGCACGCGACAAATACCGTCACCCCGGCTGCTTCGTGTGCTCTGACTGTGACGTCAACCTCAAACAGAAGGGCTACTTCTTCGTGGAGGGACAGCTGTACTGTGAGGCTCACGCTCGTTCCAGGATGAGACCCCCAGAGGGACATGACCTCATTACGACTTATCCCTCTGCGTAGATACAGAAATCTCTCTTTTAATGCTGTATGCACAAACATAACAGCATGAACGCACGGTGCAAACACAGCAACAGACGGATTACAGTTTAAAAAAAAGAACAACATCCAATGTTCAATTCTTAAGTTGTGGTTTCCCGCGTACACTGGTTTTCATTAAGATTAAGTCGTCAAAATGGGACAAAAATGATAAAGACGTCACCAAAATGAGAATCATCAACAAAAGGAACAAAAAAAAAACAAATAGAAAGAAAGAAAAATAACAAATGAAAAATCAACAATATGAACGATGGAAGGAGCAAAAAGGAAAATTAAAAAAATAAATAAGTTAAAATAAGGGTAGTAATCACGAAAATGTGGACAAAGAACATGAGCAAAATAAAATTAAAAAAACAAACCAGGAAATCAACAAAATAGTCTAGAAAAAAGAACAAAATGAGCAAAGGGCAAAAAAAACAAAATAAATGAATAAAAACAAAAAGGAACAAAAGTCAAAAAAATCATAATCAAAAATAATTGAATTGACAAAAGTTACCAAAAAATTCAACAAAAATGATTAATAAAAAGGACAAAGTGGACAAAAACAACAACAAAATAATCAATAAAAGGGATGAAAATTCACAAAAAATCAATTAACATAATTAATAAAAGGGACAAAAATCAACATTTTTAACAAAAATATCAAATAGAAGGGGCAAAAATTTCCAAAAAACCCCAACAAAAATATTCAATGAAAGGGACAAAAATTGCCAAAAAATTTCAACAAAAATAATCAATAAAATGGACAAAATTGTACAAATACAAAAAAAAAGCAATAAAAGTGACAAAAATGAACAAAAAAATTCTGTCCAATGTATTCATTTTATTTGTCGTGATGTTATCGGTGGGCAGCGCTGCCACGTAAACATATTAAAACAATGTTCCATTCATTTGTCACCCGTCTGCGTCTCCTTCAGCTGCTCTTTGATGTTAGTGTACAATACACATTCAGTTAAATAACCCTGCCTGTTTGTACACATAACAGTGCAGTGACCATACCCGTAAATCACTTCTACTGTATGTGGGAGCATTTGTCAGGTGATGACTGAACATCCTGTGGAGAAACAGCTCCAGTGTTCAAAGAGTCCAACAATAAAACGCTCTTTCATTTTGCCTGTTTGAATTGTTTTCAACAAGACCTGTGTCAGTGTTACAAATTGGTGTGTGTGTGTGTGTGTGCGTGTTTGTGTGTGTGGGCATAATAAAATGAAACACACCAAAGATGAGATAAAACAGACTTTGTAGTGCATCCAAGTAAGCAACATTAGAATCAAATACACATAGAGACATATGGACTGTGGATGAATGTGCTATTGCCTCGGTTATCTTTAGGACATTCACTTTCATTTATATCAGCTTCTGACACATAATTGCTTAATGGCTAATGGTAGTGAGGGTAGGGGAAGGGTTACAACGGCAACCACTTCCTAATTTACATATTAATTAGGTCACAGCATTAAAAAATATAAATTCAACCTATAGTACCCAACTACAGCTTGAGGCACCAATTTTTAATAAGTGATAGATTAGACACTAGGAAAGCTTGGACCTTGACTTTTACCCGCCCTTCTTTGCAGAATTGTCTTAATTCAGAAACATTGGAGAGGTTTTGAGCATGAATGGTCTGTTTAAATTCATGCCATAGCATCTTAATTTGATTTGAGTCCAATAAATTGTTTTTTTTAGCCATTCAGAGGTGTGTTTCAGATCATTCTCCTGCTGCACAAACAGTGGGGGCTTAAGGCTGAGGTCATGAACTGACAGACAACAGACATGAACCTTCAGGATTTTCTGGTACAGAGCAGAATTCATGTTTCAGTTACAGCAAGTCATTAAGATCCTGAAGCAGCAAAGGAGCCCCCAGATCAGCACATACCACCACCACGTTTGACTGGCATGGTTTTTTGTTCTTATGAAATGCTGCATAGACTGTCCCCCAGATCTAACAGGACACCGCAGATCGCAGTTAAAAAACCGCAGAATATTTTCCAAAAAGTCTTGAGGATCATCAAGATGTGAGGTGAGCCTTTGTGTTTTGGTTTTCACCTTGGAACTTTCCTATGGGTGCCATTTATGTCCAATCTCTTTCTTATTGTTGAATCCTGAACACTGATGTTACAATTCGGTCCGAGTGGGTGTGGTTTCAGATAGGGATTTACTGAATGACATAATCGGAGGAAGTAGGCATGGTTTGTGAGCTCTCGCAATCAGCCTGCATTGGAAGCAGCTGGCAGAGACGAGCTGATAAGATGCAGCTGCTGAGAATGGAGAAATGAGAGCCGGAGAGCTGAGAGATTCGGAGATTCAGATCACAATTGTAAGCCAGAGTTTGAGAGAACAGCACTTGAGGAAAACAGAGCAGAGAGAAAGCGGGACCACACCAAAATACGGACTGAGAACCAAACGTTTAGGAGTACGCCATCACATTTCACTTTTGTATATATTCACCTTAACAAACTTTGAACGACAGCCAGCTACCCAAGAGCAGGCTGGTGACATTACAAACACAAACACACAGGGGTGACACGGTGGTGCAGTGGGTAGCACTCATGCCTGGGTTCAATCCTAACACCAGGTGGTGGGGCCTTTCTATGTGGACTTTGCATGTTCTCCCCGCGTGTCTGCGTGGGTTCTCTCTGGGTACTCTGGCTTCCTCCCACAACCAAAAACATGTACTAGGTTAATTGGTTACTCTAAATTGTCCATAGTTGTGAATGCAAATGATTATATGTCTGTCTGTATAGTCATGAGGTCTCAGCCTCAAATTGTGAAGCGCCTAGAGATAATCAGTGACTATAATTGGCACTATACTAATAGAATTGAATTGAAATTGAACAAACTTGTTCCTCCGTTAGGTTAGGGATGAACACATCATCCAGGGCTAGTATAGAACACAAGTCACGTTCTGTGACAACACGTAGGGTCCTGTGAGGTTTTGTTAGGGGGTTATCGTGGGGGCTTCAGAGAGCTAGCTAACCCATAACAGCTGACCTTAACCGAGGTGAGACCTACAGTTCTTTAAATGTTGTTATGGGTTCTTTAGTGGCTTTCTGGATGGGATATTGTCACACTCCTGGGAAGGTTCACCACTGTTACAAGTTTTCTCTGTTTGTAAATAATGGCTCTCACATTGGTTTACTCAAATCCCAAAGCCTTAGAAATGGCTTTGTAACCCACTGATAGATGTCGGTGAATAGGTTTTCATCTGTTCTGAATTTACCTTTTTTGATATCTTTAACCTTACTTCACATTGAGACACTTTCAGACAGCTTCTGGTGAAGAAGGCCAGCTTGGTCCCAGGCTGCACCCTCTAGTCTGTGGAAGTGGTATGTGATAAGAGAATGACTCCCAACCTCTCATCCCTGAGGAACATGTCAGACCCCCTGCAGGACACTGTGTCTGGCCTGAGCAGCTCCCTCAGTGACAGGCTGCTGCATCCACAGTGTGTGAAGGAGAGATTCCACAGGTCAACCTCTGCTCAAAAAGCCTGGGCTTGACTTATCGGTGTTGTCAAACACCGATAAGCACCAAGTCTGCCCTGTTGAGGGTTTTTAATAATATTCTTTTAGCATGCGATTCTGGGGATTCTGTTCTGCTTGTGCTTTTAGATTTAACAGCTACATTTGACACAGTGGACTGGAACAATCGGTGGGCATTGCAGGGTCAGCTCTCCAGTGGTTTAGAGCTTACCTTTCTGAAAGGAGTTTTTGTGCTGGGATTGGTGATTTTACCTCCACTTCGCTGACCTCCCCTGGGGAGTGCCACAAGGCTCCATTCTTGGTCCACATTTGTGTACCTTATACCTTTTGCCATTTGGGGCTGTTTTTCGGAAGCACAAGATCTCTTTTCATCTGTATGCTGATGACTGTATGCTGATTTTTTTAATCTTTAATGAGAAAAAGACAGAAGTCATTGTTTTTAGACCTAGCAGGTCTAGCAGTACTCCTGATGCTGACCTTTCTTTGCTGGCCCACCATGAGAAGTCTGTCATCACTAATTTAGGGGTTAAAATTGAAGCTGCCTTAAAGCTAGATAAGCATGTTAATGGGATAGTACAATCCTGTTTTTTCCACCTCAGGTGGAAAAAAGGTGAAGCCCTTCCTGTCAAAACGGAATCTTGAAACGGTAATCCATGCTTTTATAACCTCCTGTTTGGATTACTGTAATTCACTGTTAGCTGGAATTAGTCAGGCTTCTTTGTCTAGGCTCCAGCTAGTTCAGAATGCTGCAGCCAGAGTTTTAACAGGTACTAAGAAGCAAGAGCACATAACTCCGGTTTTAGCCTCCCTCCATTGGCTTCCGGTTCATTTACTAATCAATTTTAAAATTCTTTTATTTGTTTTTAAGTACTTAAATGGCCTTGCCCCTTTTTATCTGTCTGATCTGCTGCACTCCTACACCCACTCTCGGTCTCTCAGGCCTTCTGACAAGATCAGGGGTGGGCAACGAGGGCCGGAGTCCTGCTTGTTTTCCAACTGTATCTTCCCTACCCATTGTCTCTGCCCCACCCACAGTATCTTCCAGCTTCTGGTTGACTGAACACACCTGATCCAGCTAATCAATAGTGGGTAGGGCAGAGACAGTTGGAAAACATGCAGGGACACCGGC
>JAQQAE010010868.1:0-13884 GCA_029823295.1 Pseudamia nigra | reverse complement strand
AATATTATAATTTTAAAAAAAAAAAAAAAAAAAAAAAAAAAAGTTGACTACTTTGCAGATTTCGCCTATTGCGGGTTATTTTTAGAATGTAACCCCCGCGATAAACGAGGGACCACCATAATGTGGATGGTTTTGTGCATTGATGGGTGATATGTCCAAAAATGTACATTACCAGTAAACATTCTGGACACACCTACTTTTCTAATACTGAGGACATCCAAACTGTGACAGAACACACAGAATTATGTAGTAAATAAAAAAGTGTTATACAACACAGAACATGTTATATACTTTTGATTGTCCAACACATTTACAGTAGCTTTGATGACAGCTTTCTGTGCTGAACAAAAATGGTGTTATAATGGTTTGAAATAAATATTGCTTGTTTAGCCACTTTTGGCCAACAGCCAAAAGTTGTTAGGTTTGCACGAATGAATGAATGATTTAATTATTTAAAAATGGGACAATACATATTACTGAACATTTACATGTACATAAATAGATGAGATTATAGCTAAATTTACACGCAGGGGGACAGGTCGAGGGGAACCCGAGGGTCCTCAGAGGACAGTGGCTGCTGGACATGTGAGGATCCGTGGATGCATGGGGACTTACGTGTTTCTGAGATGCTGTCCCCTGAGGATATGATGGACATTCATCTATTCGGAACCACAATAACAAGATTTCTGCTGATTGGCTTGGGTGTTTCCTGTTATTTTTAAAAAGCAACGGAGAGAGGTGTTCAAAGCCAGGCAAAGCTTTTGTCTCCAAATCAAGCAGTTGGGAAGAGCGCTGGTAGCACAACATGGATGATTTCTGAGTTAAATCAAAAAGTAGGTTACAACACAGGAGTGTTGGGTCTCTTCATAGGATGGACTTTTGGGGTCTGGTACTAAAAGAAACTATAAATTTGGGCAATGAAAAGTTAAATTCTTTCTGCCTCTGAAAGAGTGAATGTCCTATCTCTTCTCTGGCCTTGGGAAGCTAGCGCAACCCCCCTTGGGGGAAACATTGCTTGGAGGAATGAGTGCCACCTTTCACCCTTCCCCCGCTTTTCACCAACACTGATAGGTGGTCAGGCTGAACTTTCTATGGACATGTGCCGACATGGTAGCTGGCATGACATTTAACATCTGGGCTTTGCTGAAGAGGATTTCTGACTTCCTATCACAACTGATACGACACAATGCATCCAGCGACCACCACTACACACTGACACACACACCCCTATCTCTCTCTGACACTTTGTAAATGTGTAACATGTCTGCTAACTGTGCATATGAGTTTTTTTTCGATGTGACTATAATTTTGCTTCCTATGGAGCCTTATTCTGGAAACTGTTTTTTTTAACTCTTTCCTATTGTATCCCCCCCTTTTCCCCCAACTGCAAGCAGCTGTGCTCTTCATGTGCTGCAACTCCCCTCCTCCCCCTTAGTGGGAGAAAATGAAATTGCCCCCTTGGGGATAAATAACGTATGAGTGATTGATTGAAATGGCTAATTTCCATTTCCAGTCCCACTGGCAGGTCGGCATCAATCAGATCAATAGAATATAAGAAAAATGAGAGTAGTGAATAGCAGAAACAAACAAATATAGAAACCACGCCACCAACGTACGGCACACCATAACAAACATAAAAGGTCACGAGATGGAGACCATAAGAAGTTATTACATAGGACTGTGAAGTACCAGATTATATTACACGATGCCCATAACACATTTTCACAAATGTGTTGCACGATGCCCATAGTATACATTTGCATGATTGTACTGCACTATGCCTAGAGCACCCATTTACACATGCTTGTATTGCACAATGCTCATAACATGTTTGCACATGCAGGTGTGTGTCTAGATATGATTGCACCAAGCTACTGTATATTAGTATACATTGTATCAAGTTAGCATACATAGCTGTGCTGATGTGTGTCCAGAGATTCGACTATCATCAATAACTATGGTGAGATTAAGGTAAATCACTTATGATTTATTGTATCTTTTCTTGAAATAAGCAGTAGTGTAACTTATTAAAAAGAAGTTGCACCAAATATCCAAAAAGCAGACAGGTGGAGATTAAGTCATCAATAATCATGGCATGATTGCAGCAAATTGGTTCTGCCAATTATAAACTGTCACGCTGATGTGCCAGGGATGCAGAGGATGACTCAGAAGATGACATGAGATCATAAAATTCATATCCAACAGTGATAATCTTTGTAAATCACTGTAGTGGGCGGATAGTTATGAAGCCACATGTACGGTATCTGCTCCCCAAGGACATGGGTCAAATGCAGAGGAGAAATCTCATGAATATGTGTATATGTACTGTATGTGACAAATAAAGATAACTTATACTACTCATTCCTGCCTGAATGCATGGATTCACTGTGCCCATAACACACATGCACTGTACTAGCTAACACTTTGTAATTAATGCCTGTCCTGAGACACAGGACAACTAAAGATGGAAGTTGTGTAAGCAAGCTGCTCCGGTCTCCAGAGCCTCTCTGATCGCTCTCAGAGCCTCAGTCCACTAGCCAAACACAAATGCTCGATTCTGTCAGGAATCAATCGTTAATTTTTAGGGAAAGCACCATCAGCCAAGAAGCCTCTGCACAGTCCCCCGTGGAACTTGATGTGCTGCAGCTCTGAACCAACACATTCACTCCGACATGCTCTCTGAGACATGTTTTCTCTCACTGGCTCAGCCTCCTCTGTCTTTCTACCACTTCATTTCTCTCTCCTCCCTTTCCTTGATCCTTTTTTCCCCACTTTCAACCTCTTGTGCCCCCTCCCCTGACATTCTCCTCTCTTTTCTTCCTGCATCCTTCTCACCCCCACCAACTCCCAAGAACACTTACATTGCACTACACTTGCCATCTCACACACTCCAAGGGGAGGTGTTCAACTGGTACATTATGTCTCTTGAGTATTTCTCAGACTAATGGAAAACACTCAAAATGCCCTGGCATTCCATCATTCCGCTGGTAAAAGAGAAACTCTCAGTCCACATATTGCCTCCGTAAGGGAAAGTTTCAACCAACAAGCTGCAGCAGTGAGTAGTTTTTCAAACGACTGAGTACTTTTCTAGTCATTTTCTCTTTTTTGTGCAGCAGGCTGTTAACCTATGGGTAGCGATGACATAAAGAAAAGATTAGCATGTAAACATCGTTATGATCACTGAAGCATACTTTTGATGCAGACAGAAATTTACCATATTTTCCGCACCATAAGGCGCACATAAAATCCTTTAATTTTCTCAAAAATTGACAGTGCGCCTTATGTATGGGTTTATTGTGGTTTGTGCTTACTGACCTTGAACCGATTTTACTGTATGTGGTACATGGTGCTCAAAAATCTGTAAAAATGTTTTAGTATGACTTTGGTAAGTCACAAAGCCGCATCACTTGTAGGAGCATTACGGTAATCGGGAGCCTCGCGGAGTGATATGTACTGTATTCTGCCGTACGTACGGTATCACTCCGCACAGTACGTGTGCTTATCGGTGGGAAGCAACACAGTGACATGTTTACGAAGTGGATTTCAAGCTCACCAAACAGAGGCAGAGAGACAACCCGGAGCCCACCACCACTCCGGGCGGATTAACCAAAGAACTCCAACCGCCAGACACCGGCGCCAACAGGCCGTCCAAAGCCAAATTACGAGCTGCGCCGGAACACCGGATGACAGACGGCGAACACACACTCACCAAGACACAGAGGCAACGCCAGGCACGTCACACCACCACCCGCCAGTTGACCGCGGAGGCAACCGTCCCAATTGCTGTCCGAGCCCCCACAAAAGCCGGAACCACCACCGAACAGCCAAACAACAACAAGGACACCGATCCAGACAATGACGAGAGGGATCCGGACCCGCCCGACGCCGGAACCGCCCAACTGCCAAACCCAGACACCGAAGACGAAGAACCCGATGGACCTGCGGGACAGGAACGAACCTAAAAAGTGAGTGTACTGTATTGTTTAGTATTTTATGTGTTACAACTTGACAATGTTGAGAGAAGCGCCTAGAAATAATCTAGAGATTATGATTGGTGCTATATAAATAAAGTTTGATTGATAAAGTTTGATTGATTGTGAATGAGTTGAATAGAGTTTGACTTGTCTAACTTTTGTGTCACTTAATGCGCCTTATAATCCAGTGCGCCTTATGTATGGAAAAAGATCATAAATAGACCATTTTTTGATAGTGCACCTTATAATGCGGTGCGCGTTATGGTGCGGAAAATACGGCACATTAAGTCTACAAAAGACAACAAACATATACAGAGGAATGTGAAAGTGACACCCAGGTGCTAATTCTGACCGTGATAATGACTATGAGCAGACAATGCAAATGAGGAGCTGCTACAAATAATGTGATTGTGATTTATATCATCATCATCTATGAAATGTCAATATTGTGATATAAGGCTTTAGTCTAATGATGAATATAACACTTCTCAGTCTAAAATCATGAAGACAGTCACCCCATTATTGAGCACTGAGCTGAAGTGCTGATTCACCAGGGTCCTGCAGTGTTCGCACTCCACCACAAAGTGAAAGTGAAACTTAAGAATTATAGGCCGAATACACATTTCTGAGTGTTATGAAATTACAGTTCAACATGCTCTTTTAATGAACCTACTATCACTTTTTTGGTTGTTAACAGACTCATAGAAACTCATAATATAGCATATAATAAATTCTGAACCAGTGGTAATTATTTTAAAACAGCAGTCCTGCACTGTAAAATGAATGAATGTCCACGTTTCTGCCAATCTGAGACTTGGTCTGTAAATTAAAGATTAAATACATGAAAAACACTTCCACTTACAAATAACTGTGTTTCACTTGCTGCAGATTTTCTCAATGCTCAAGCCCATGTCGGACATATCTGCAGTGACCTTTACTGTACATGTTCTGCTGTTATGTAACTTGGGGCATACATGGCTTTCACATTATTGAATGTTGACTACACACATACACAACGGGGATGGATGAGTCATACACATTGCAATCAGGACACACAGAGCCATATATCTGCGATGGCGTGTATAAGGCCCTCTAACCCACTAGCAGTCTCCTGCTGCTATGGCTTTTATACTAATTATGCTTTAATGCAGCAGCATCTGTATACAGGCCAACTTCCCTGTGGGGATCATTGCAATAAATGTATACATAAATCACTATTTTATGAGGAAAACATTCAAAGATTAAGCACAGGCCAAAGCTCAGACCTATATTTTTATGTAAAAGGGGTTAAAAGCACAAATACTTTCTAACATTTTTTGTTTGTTTTCAGCTGTCCCTTGGTACACATTAAAGCACCAGAACAAACACAGGCTGGCTTAAGGTTTAATGTAATAATCTGCAGGAAAAAAAAATCTAGGTGGAGGACATGTAACTAAGGTCCTGCTCCAAATTCAAAACAAGGGACATCATGGATACATGACTTGCCTCAGTGCATCTTTTTGAAGATTACACTGGATGTGGAGACTGTTTCTACAGGGAGAATGGAGGCTGTTTATCAAGTTGAAAGCGACACAGTGGTTGAGACTTACTTTGATAAATTAAATATGCAAGGGTAAAATGTATTGGAGATGAGCACATGAAGTCCAGTAAACACAAAGGACTTTAATTACTGAGGTTCCCTGTGCCTTTCAAAGGTTAACATGCTCTTTAAGAAAAGATATACACAGAGATCACTTTTTGTAATTCTACGAGACGAAACACTACCTTTGGGTATCCTGTGGTGTGACTATTGAACTGGTATTATACCATACAGTATATACTGTATATTTATTTATTCATAGATGAATAAATAACACCACCTGTGCCTGTTTCTCTACATGGGATGTGTTTATTGCTAAAGGGTGAGTACTGTTTCAAAGACCATTCTGCTTTTTTACACCAGATACTGCTTTCTTAATTGAACCTAATAGGAATCTTTTCACACATACATCTCTTCAAACAGCCTTATAATAAAGCGCCAGCCCATAATAATGTGTCTGTTCACCCAGACATCCTTCCTAACAACATTCCTTTAAAGTTCATTGTAAGTGATAATGAACAGTTATTGTACTGTGAAAATCCAGAGGAGAGACTCAATTACTTTATATTTGCACTCAAACAAAATGAGGATGATGAATTAGCTAATCAATGAATAAATTACTGAAGCTTTTGAGTAAAGAGGAGGAAATCATTAAAACTTGCAGGAGCAGAAATAAGTTAAAAGGCAGAATTTGAAAATCCGCATTTTTTTTCCTGTAGTTCTTTACGCTCAGTCCAAATCAAAGACTAAATAGAAAATAAACGTTCTGAGACAATTTTATGGAAAAGAAGACATTTAAACAAGTTTCTGTGTTGAGCCACACCTGAGAAAATCTGAACAGTGATCAGTAATTACAACTGTCAGTTAGGGTTGGGCTGGTTTCTGGTTTTGTTGCACCAGTCTGATGTAGGAGCTTAAAGTGATGTGATTTATTCAAACTGACTGAGCCCACATTTGTCATTGTAGCAGCTTCTAGGGAATTAAATAGTCACGTCCCACTTTGATAACTGGTGCAAATGGCATAGTGAAGCTAAATGCACCTCGGATTTTTGATGACAATTTGAGTAACATATTCTAATCGACAGAGCTGCTGGTGTTAAACGAATTATTGTAAATTTACTACTGCACTGAAGCCAACACAGACAACAGGATTAATGCCGTGACGTGTGGCAGAAGGAGGGGGAGGCGAGTACAGTGCATTTATTTACTCTAAAGGTAGAGTACTTTTTGGACATGAGGAGACATGAGACCACAACTGACCAATACAACAACATGGCAGGTTTGAAGCTGAGCAAACAGGTACGTAGTCTAAGCACTGTAAACCAGATGGCCCACCTGGTGGTGCCGCTTCAGTCTGGCATAACCACGTCCGTCTCAACCCGTCTGGAAATACTTCTGACTGGCCTAAGTCTGAGTCACTGTGTAGATTTTCTATAGCACAAAGCCTACACTTTATAAAAATAGAAAGATTTTTTTATTCTTCTTCAGCCCCAGGAAATAACACCAAGAAATACTAGATGTTGTTTTGGGTCATCCCAGATTGATGACAACAAAATGTAGTCATACCTTTGGTCATGGCTGAAAAATGATGATCTTATGTTGTACTGTACAGCGAGAGATCGTCACAGATTGTCAATATCTGAATGTTGCTTCATGTGTCATAATCTAGAAGCATTAGAAATCAAGTATAAAATGATGCTCTCACCAGTACGACACTTATCTTTATGAAACTGAGGTGTTCACACAAAAACCAAAGGCTATAGCAATCGAATGCTCTTTGTTTTTTGTTTTTTTAAGTGAAAATGAGGTGCAGTGTTAAGTCCTATTTGTGTGTGCAGAACGGTAGTGTAACTATCGACTTAGCTGTGCTTTGACAAAACACATTAAAAATCTATTTATTTTTGTGCATAATAAAATCCTGTGTGTGCAAATCTTCCAGTCTGTCCCAATAATGAGGCCCAGTGAACACTATACATTTACACTCTTTTGGTGATTGTGCTTACCTAAGCTTTCAATTTCACCAGGTGACTGCAAAATATTAATACATTTGAAAAAGCGGAGGATGGGCAGAGAATCAGGCCATTGCACATTACAGCTAATGATCTCTCTCAGCGAAATCACACAAACAGGCATAGACGCAAACAAGCATGAGCACTACGACACCCACATAACCAAGACAAAAAGCACATTTGCACAAAAAAAACACTGGATAAATCAAGCACAACCATGCACAAATGCTGATCAAACTGTGCAGTATTGTCTATCGCTGCCACCAGTGCATTACCATTTCCTCGCAGCAGCTTTGTGGAGTTAGTTTTCATTGGGTATTAATGAGGGAGGAACTGGGCTTAGGATTCAAACCCAACAAAGCTGGCTCATCACTGCTCGCATTTAATGAAGAGAATACAGCACTGTGCTACAGCTCAGTTATAATATTGGCCCATCACAAAATGTTTTACAGTGCATTTCAGGGCACTGGCCACAGAATGAGAAAGGTAGCAAAAAGGCTGAAAATGTTTTGAAATGAGATTAAAGTAAGGGGAAAACAATATTCCAAATACAGTATACAATTCAAGCCATTTCCCACGAGATAAGCAGAAAATGGGAAGTAAAAAAAAATGTAAACTTAAAAATATTCTCTTCTCATCCAATTACATGTCCTTAAAATGTTCTCTATTAAATAACAATTTGATTCTGACATATTTTCTATATGTTTGAAACTCTGCTAAGTATTGTTCATTTCTGAGGTTTAACTCTTAAAAACAAAATGCTTTGTGTTCTCCTACATGCCCATTTTCAGTGTGTGAGTAGTGATGACTTCAGGTTTCCACCTTGTTCTTGCAAAATATGCTAAATTAATCACAAATGGCTCCAAAATACACTGGTTGTCCAACAAAACCTCAAAACATAGATTTAAACAAACAAACGCTGTACTGGTTATGTGGTTGTCTACAGCACCTAACGGCTCGAAAACTACATAAATGATGTGACAAGTTGAAATAATATACAGATGAAAACCTTACAAAACACACAAAAAAATTTGAGGATTATGTTCTTTGACTTCTCAAATGCATTTAACCCAGTCCAAATGTACATAGTCGGAGACAAGCTTGACGAGAGGAAGTGGACCTCTCCATGGTTTCCTGGATCACAGACAACCTGACAAGAAGACCACAATTCAACATGCTGGGGACCTGTATCTCTCAGACAGTGATGAGCAGCACTGGAGCTCCACAAGGGACTGTTTTGGCTCCCTTCCTGTTCACAATGTACACATCTGACTTCAATACAATTTTGAGTCCTGCCACATCCAGAAATACTTTGACACTGGTGTTGTGGCATACATCAAGAACAGGCAGGAAGGGGAGTACAGACATCTTATAAATTCCTTCTGTGATGGAGTCAGAGAAACTGGCAAAGACAAAAGAAATGGTACTGGACTTCCAAAAGTCTAAAACCCTCTTTGGCCACTCAATATTGGCAGTGTGGACTTTGAGGTGGGGTCAACATATAAATATCTCGGTGTACATCTGGACAACAAGATGGAACGGTTCCAGATCACAGATGCAGTCCATCAAAAGGGACAGTCACCTGGTTTTGCTACGGAAACTCAGATCCGTTGATGTCTGCCCTAAGATGCTGCACATGTTTTACGAGTTAGTGGCTGCAAGTGCACTCTTTTATGCTGCAGTCTGCTTGGGGGGCGGGGTACAGCATTAGACAGAGAGACATAAAAAGCCTGGACAGAATGGATAAAAGGCTGGATCAGTGGTTGGAGGGAGGCTTAACACACTGGAGGCTGTGGACAGGACAGGACAGCTGCACACAGAAGAACTTGGAGGGCATCATTGACATCCTCTTCACCTTATTCTGTTTCAACAGAAGAGCAGCTGCAGCAGATGATTGACATCGATTGACAGGACTGAACAACATAGATCCTTCATCCCCGCTGCCATCAGACTGTTCAACTCCACAGCTGATGGTAGCCTGAAGACTGAAGAGACCGAAGACAGGTTACTCATATGATCGCGCTTACATATGAGGTGGTCAAATTAATTTCCTTAAAATGGATATATAAAGTTCCTTCATTTCAGTTCAATGACAATAAACAGTGTAAGAGACAAGACAAAAATTACATTAAAGGCAAAAACTATATACTGGAAGAAAAAAGATGAATGTGTAAAGTATAAAGCATCGTAAAAGATGTAAAAAAAAGAGGTAATGTAAAATACACAAATGATAGAATAAGTAAGAACTTTTTAAAAGATGCCCATTATGTTCAAAAACAGAAAGTCGGAGACAAAACCCTTTGTGTGTCTTGTGTTTTTCATGTCATTTCCATTTGTTTGGGTGTTTTTATAATTTTATTCTTTATGCATTTTGAGTTTTACATTGTTTCTGCACCTTTAGCCATAGCTCAACTTTTGGCATCTTTTACATTGTTTTTCTATTGTTGCGTCTTTGACTACTAGAGGTTGTTCAATCATTCCTAATTTCCAGGTATGTGTCAAAATAGGCAGTCAACAAATAGCAATTTGATCGCAGAACTTTTTTTTGTAGCGCCACCTGTCTTAAAAGTTGGTGGGATGGAAATCTTTAAGTCATCAATAACCACGGCCAATTTCAAGTAAAAAGGTTCAGACTCAGATTTTTTACATCTTTTCTTATTACATCAGCAGTGTCACCTACGTACGTAGCAGGAAAGCCACCTATTCCAAAAGTTGAAAAGATGAAAATTCTACAGTGGCCAACAACTATGGCACGTTTGATGCAAATTCAGACACTTCCGAGCCATCATGTCTGTTCTCGTTCCAAGCAGTAACACCTCGTATCAAAAGCCAGGCCTGCCATCTAGCCCAAAAGTTTATAGAATGTAAATCTTTAAGTCAATAAGTCTTGGGAAAACCAATCCAGCCATTTTCAAGCAATGCAGACTTTGAAAGTAAGCAGACTTGGACAATATAGAAGCAGACGTGAAATATATGTATTTTTTTTCCTCTTTCAGTTGATAATATTGATTAAAATCCATATTTATCCATTTTTTTCTGTTTTCCACAACTTCCCCTCAGGATAAAAAAAATAAGTCTTTCAAGTGCATATGACATAATTTTTACATAATCAAGAAAGGCCACCAAATGCAAAATTAAAAATAATAAAAACAATATTCCATATAAAAAGCATCCCCCGATCACAAACAGAACTGTTACAGCTGAGGCAAAAAGACGTTTGTGGATTTCATTGAGTATCTGCCACAAAGGCCAATGCCATAATGATGACATCACAAACAGACCATGCCGCCTGTCAGCAGCCATACCCTGGGTATAAAACTGTGCATATTCAAGCCATATTTGGACGAGACACAGCTGAGTGGCCACCGTGACAGTGACTCTGACAGCCCCGACCACATGACGGTCGATGGTCAAGACTCTTAAGGACATGGTCGCCTGGGCAACACAGACTGGTAAATAGTTTTAGATCCGTGGCACTGTATAGTAATTTACATTGATTAATGAACATGTATCCAGTGGTGTGCTAACCACAACAATTTTTCCCCTTCCCCCAAGTGGCCCTCATGCCCTCCTGGGCAAAGTCTAACTTTGCCAATACTTAAGGCTCCTGCCTTCTAGTCAATGAATAAAACCACACGTCCAATCTTTGCTTTGTCTTATACTGTGCTTCATAAACCAAATACAAATCTAGATTGTAACATACTCAATGAAAGCTCATGTCGAACTGAATCCAGCACTATATAGCGTGTGTGTATATCTTTTTAACACTGCACAGCAAAGAGACAAACAATACAGAAAATTCCGTTTGATATCTTTCAGGCAATTATAAAATTACTCAACATTCTTTGGTCATAACACATGATGCATGCGAGCAGCCCGTGTGCGTAACAACATGTGCTTCCGTGTAGTGATGCTGCACAGCAGTGAACGGTGCATTTCTTCAAAAGATCGGGGTCCGCAGGAAATCTAAATGAACTTTAACCATCCTCACGAGTATTCGAACAATAGTCAGCCACGCAACGACCAGGCATGACTGGCAATCCCACTTCCAGTCGAAACTCAGACACCAACAAACACAGCAGAAATGGCTGATAGCTGACAGAAACAGTGTCTGCTCGTGACGTCACATCCGGCTCCTTCCCCACCGACCCGGTTTTCCAGAATGTACCGCATTTTTTTCTGGCAAAATCAATAATGTTTGTGTGTTGGCACTTGAGCAATCATCATATGTGGTTCAAATGCTCTTGATTTGATGTAAACAATGACAAAAAATGTATTTTTCATGTCATATGCACTTTAAACTATGCTCATGGAATTTCAAAACGCACCATACTGTATAGATTTTATAGAAACGTCTTAACTGAAATGTTTGAAGCAGCAAACTGGTTTCTATTCTCTATAATGCACAGCTTTATCCAGAGAACAGGATGAAAGAAGTTCACACCGAAACAATTTATTCCACAAAACACTGCAAAGGACTGCAAGATAGAAAAGTCACAAACTGAAACCTAGTGGTGACTCAGTCGCGTGCAAGCCTCCCATTAGCACCAATTACAGCCAGAATCTTTCTCCTCGTGGACAGACAACAGTGTCTGATGTGGATCTGAGGAATGGCTGCCCATTCCTTTGTTCGGGTTGCACAGGGCTGCTGCTGGGTCTGTGGAGGATGTGGGTGTCGATACGGGGGTCTCTGCAACAAATCACGAAATCTTTACTGGAGATGCACATTAGAGGAATGGTGGACGCTCATCGTTCTGGAGCATGTCAATGGCCATTTACGCTGTGCTTCAGTCATTCGTGGCATATTACAGGACAACAATTGTGACATGGTTGTGTGATGTTTTTATTGGCAGGGACCAGACGTGCGTCGGGAGTGGCTACAAAGGATTACTGGCTCACATGACGACTTGGAACTCTCACGTCAGACAATAAATCTACACGGAGTTAATCCAAGATAATATGTATGGTAGCTAATATGTGTTAATGTTTAATTTTGTATTTATCTGGAGAATTATGTATATACTGTATGTATAGTGTTTATTTAAATTCTATGAGTATATGATGAAATAGTGACTTGACACTTATTGTGTACTGATATGACAAGATTTATCATAAGAACAATCTTGGTTATATCACCCAGCTCTCGGTGCCTACAGTTGTTGCTATTTGAGCTCCATGCAGTGGTAGTAAAAAAAAAAAATCAATAAAAGAGCAAACAAAAGCAATTTAAAACACAGTTATGAATGAACACAAGCATCTCTATCATTAGAATCACACTTTTTTAATCTTGCTGCCATGTCTGTCATAATCTTCAAGTGCTTTGCTTAGTTCACTTGCTGAAGAAGTATAAAATCCCAACACAGTGCACTTTCCTTCTGTGGTTTGTAAAATGAGCAGTAGGTGTGATCGAAACTCAAATCGCACGGATCAATATCAGGCGATAAGACAAAATGCAGCTCTAATTAAAGCAGACTGTCAGCACCAGCAAACACAACCAGAGCACTTCATAAACAGGAAAAGTTGGCAATCAGGCAGCTCACTTATGAAACAGCAGCTGTGATCAACAATAAATGAGCTTTAAAGGAATGTGAATCATAACAATGGCTGCAATCACAGGCTGAGAGCATCAGCCTGTAATGATGCATCAGGGACGCATGCACACTGACAGGAAAGCTGAAGTGACATCCATCTGCTTCAAACCACTTCTCTCTTTTCATGCTAAAATTTTCCTGGAATTTACACTGAGACAAACAAGGTAAAAAAAAAAAAAAGAAAAGAAAAGGTGTATTAACCGTTTCCCACTGTGTAAAGTGCACTTTCTGATGAAAGGTGCAGTCTGAAACATTTTCTTCCTGACTTGCTGAATGCTAGCACTGCCAGCTTTTGTAACGCAGGAACCAAATATCCTCAAATACACGGTTGCCCATAAAGTTGGAGTAATTTATTTTTATACACATTTGTCTTTTTATTTCTATTCATAACTTTATGGGCACCAGTGTATAAACTGTCTAAACTGTCTTAAATTAAGTTAAAAATGATCATTTGGACACACATTGTCTAGATGTCTGAAAGCTATAAGAAGGTACGTCTTGTTCTTTCCTTCTCGATGTGCAGTTGATGAACCTGTTTGTTGCTCCGTACAGTAAATTGTCCATAGGTATGAATGTGTGAATGGTTGTGTCTATATGTCAGCCCTGTGATAAACTGGCAACTCATCCAGGGTGTACCCCGCCCCCCCCTTAAATAAGCTGGAATAGGCTCCAGCACCCGACCGGTGTGAGGGTTAAGGGGTAGAAAAAGGGTGGCTCTAAAAATAAAAATT
>JAQQAE010010867.1:0-13884 GCA_029823295.1 Pseudamia nigra | reverse complement strand
ACCTGGGCAGCAAAACACACCTGTCAGTCATATGTTCCAATAATTTTGCTCACTTGAAAAATGGGTTGGTTCAAACACACGGTGCTATCTTTTAAGTTGTTTAATCAATTTCTATGTAAATACCTGGAAATAGAAGCTGAAATACTGATCTTTTGTCTCATATTCATCGTTAGATATCAAACTCTAATGTTTTCAGTTTACAGCAAAAATAAAGGATTTGGCCTTGTTGTTCTAATAGTTTTGGAGGGTATTGTATATTACAAGGTATTGTATATTACTTCTTTGCTACACTACGTAGCACAGAAGTGGCCATGGTAAAACAACCAAAGGTGTTTTCGTAGGCACTTCCACCATTGTAACTTGGTGCTTTAATGTGTATGTGAATTTGCGGCCTGCCTGTGAACATTGTTGGTTTTAATGTATTTTTAATTTCCCATAAAGTGACTAGAGTCCTCAGTGACCGGCACTCCATAATTGGCTGCCCATGTGAACATCAGCCAGCCTAACGAGAAAGAGTGGAAGCTTCGGCTGTGGGATGCTGCATGTGCACACAAACACAAAGGTACGCAAGCGCATTTACAAGTAAATGTGGTTGGTTTTTTTGTGTGTGTGTCTGAAACACACCCACACAGAGAAAGAAAGTCTCATTAACCAAAACGGTGCGGCTATTTCCTCCAGAGAGAACAGACAAGAAGTGCTTACCTGTTAGTCCGTGTGTGTGGCGGTAATGGTGTATGAATACAACCGCTACAATTAGTGACACACTGCAAATTTGTACAGCTGTTAGCCATAGCTTGCTCACCGCGCTGGCTAATGCATGCACCAACGCACTAGCTGCTTAATTGTATTCATTATAAGCATATAACAAACAACAACAACAGTGATTCTGGGATGATCTAAAGCATCTGCATTATTTCAGAGTTTTCATTACAGCCAAGAACTTGAGCGCAGCTCACTGGGGCACAGATTACCACACTGCTGGAATGTGTTTTCTGGGCTGCTTAGACACAGAGACACCAGGGACATGATGCTCTGAAACATACAGTGAGTTTAATAGCCCACAATTGGGCATGGAAAGTTTAGAACTGTATTAAATTTCTCTCTGCAGTTACCCCTCACACACACACACACACACACACAACAGTGTGATCTTTTTATCCAATTTGCAGTCAACTTGTGAAAAACTAAACAAAAAAAACCCCAACACAACTCATGACACGAAAACTCAAAGCAATTTTGTCATATATAGGATTTATTTACACTTTGTATTTACAGTTTTTTGTTTCAAAATCTTCTCTGTACACAATTTTAAATTCAAGAACTACTATGCCTGTCACCCACACGGTCTAGTATTTGATTTGTTTTGAGTATTTAAGAGGGAAGAGACACAGGAGGATTTTCTTTCAGTTTGGTTTTCCTAAACATGTTTTCATGTCTGGAGAAGTGTAGTGAAGAAAATGTACTCTGAAAGAAATGAAAGCAGATGAAAATGTTACTTCAGGATACCCTCCTGGAGATGATGCTCCAAATAATGTTTGAAGTTTGCTTGTGTGCGGTGTGTGTGTTAATACTGAGCGGGCTCCGGCCAGATACCTCACAGGCCTTCATCGCCATGCAGACGTGCGTGCTCAGAGACAGCGGGCTACAGGCAGACTAATTTGACACCGGCCGGCATGATAATGTGTGTTTGTTTATTAAACCATCTCTTTAAAAAAGTCTGAGTAGGCAGCTAATATTGTTGTCTGGAACATAATGATCTGCCACAACGGCAAGACTGGAGAAAGATTTAGAAATGAGAAACACAGCTGAACCACATTACACTGTCTGTCTAAAAGCCCATTTTCGAAATTGCAAAAAGTTCATTTTTTGATCATTTCTGAGAAAGGCAGGGCAATTCTGCTGTCCATGAAATCATATCACACTGTTTGAATGGATGTCTATAGATGCTCACACACATTCACAGAAAATACAGCAGTTCGAAAACCTCCAACATTATTTGTTTCCCTGGCATCTCTGCTTACCTCTTAACCCACAATATGCAATATTAATGTGTGCAATAAGGCATCTAAACTTTTTGAAAAGTACTACTTTGGATAATGAGCAAAACAATAAGTGACTGTTTGCTAAGCCCAGTCCCCCTTAGTTACTGCAGTGGCTGTCAAGCTCTCAGAACCTCTGCAGTTTATAATGGTAAGTCTTAGCTCTAAACATGTTCTCTTTTCCTCACCAGCTAAACTGACAATCTCCATCAGCGCATTTTATTAGTTGTCGCTGGCTAGCTAATTGGGCTAATGATCTCTCAGTTTTCAATAACGCTGTCATATACTGTGATTTGCACTGTTACTTTAAAATGAGACTAAATATATGTTAAGGCAATATGTCTTTGTGAAAAGCAACACACTGACCAATAACTGACCATGTAGAAGTATGTAACTATGAAAGCTAAAGAAACACTATTTAAATAGCTTATGCACTTTGTATTTGTAGTTTTGCAAAAGTACTGTGTGTTTAGTTTTTACCCTTACAAGAAAAAAAATGCTACTTTCTACCCACTGGTTGAAGCTGCTGGTAGTTGAACCAATGACATCTTATTAAAGACTAAATATTCAAATTTCTTTCTTTTTACCAGTGGTAAAAATGTAATGACAAATTTTCAGCGGATTATCTTAAGGTCTGGCCGTGTGTATCACTGTGAGCCGACGGTATCAGATCTGTGATGTTACTACATGATCTCTTTAGCAGCTTTCTGAGCCCTGATGGTATAGACTAGGGGTCTGCAACCTGGGGCTCCAGGGCCACATGTGGCCCTTTAGCTCCTTCCCAGCAGCTCCTGTGGCTCTGTCCATTATTGGTTTAACACATAATAATAAATGCAAATGTACAAAATAAACACTAAATCAACAAGAAGAAAAAAAATGAACTAGATAATGAATAAAAATGAAATAGTCCAGAAAATTTACATTATAATCAAGTAAATGAAGAAAATAAACAAGCAAAATAATGAACACGATTAGGACAAAACTGAACAAAATAACCCATGGCATAAACAAAGTAATAAGGAGACTGGAAAATAAATTCACAAGAATGGCAGAATTGTCACAAAAAATGAACGGTAAACAAAATGAAAAGGCTGAACAAAAAATTGACTACATGATCTGCAGAATGAACAAGAAGGATCATAATTGACCAAATTAATCAATAAAATAAACAATGTACAAAAGAATCCATTAAATGAACAAAACATGAAAATGATCAACAACGTGAGTACAAATTAACAAGTTAATAAACAAAATCAATAGAAATGACCAAAATAATTTAAAAAAATGCATAAAGTGATGATTTTTTAAATTTAATTTTTAATACATTGCTAAAATGTGCATCTTATGTCATGTGGTTCATATGGGGGACTATTTTTTGTGGCTCTTAACACACATATTTTTATTTTTTGGCTACAAATGGCTTTTCAGATTATAAAGGGTGCTGACCCCTGGTATGGACAGATGACATGTTTGGTAAGTTTAGTCATTTTTTACTTTGGTTTCCATGACACAGAGGAGTAGATACATAACAGCGTCTGTTCGGTTCATGTTTCTGCTGTAAATAAACTCCACCTGTCACAACATTACAAGCTGTTACTTGTTTCATGATATCCTTTTGTTAATTTTAGTGGTTATCAGATGGCCTCGCAATCTGTTTACAAGATATTAAAGATCACCACAGAGGCTGTTTTCACCACATGGGAGTTTGAGTGGAACCATGAGACCCTAGAAGACCCCAAGACTGAGACAGGCTCACACCAGGAAATTGAAGTCTTTTGCCTTTAGCTAGAGTATCCTTGGTTAAAACTCCTATGTAAAGAAATTCACAGCTTGCCAGGTCTGCTTTACTTTGATACAGTCACTAAGGGAGAGGATTTAGCCAACTGTCACTTGTTGTAAGTATATTTAGAACTTATTTCACAACAGTTCACCCAGAATATGCATTTCTGTCCCTTCACAACAAAGTCAAAATGTCATACTATTGCGCGCAGAAATCTAAATAAATCATTTAAATTAATTTGAGGTCAAACTCAAAACTATGATGTGTTTTGAGTTTTCAGAGTGAGGCACAACTTAATAGGCTTGTCATGTAAACAACATAAAAAAAAATAAAACTGAAAAGGAAGACAAACCTTCAAAATGTCAATTGAAAGAATATATCTCGTACAAAATGAGAGAGAAGAAAAAGGCTATTGACTTTTAAATTAAGTGCAGTTTTTCCTTGTTAGAGAGCAAGGGAGATGAGGGGATTGTGAAACTGGTGCAGATTGAGTGCCCCCCTCCACCCCCCCCAAAAAAAAGGTATGTTTTAAGACTGATGGCTCACACAGAAAAAGCTGAAACTTCCAAAAAAAACCCAACTCACTCCATCCTTCCATCTCTCCTTCATACACCTACACACAGTGACTCTGTGGGCTCGGGTGACAATAATGGATCCTGGCGGAGTCAAGACAGGAAACTCCAAATGTTAACAGCTTCATGTTATGTCGTGAATGTCTGATTACCCATCTCCCCCTATTTCTGCCAACTTTACACCAGTATGGTGCTTCTGATTTGGAGACAGCCATCCCACTTGGTCTTTGTGCATGAGAGCAAAGTAAAGCATGATGATGAAAGAATGGTAAAGATGCAAGAAGCAGGAAATATGCAAAGGGTCTTTTATCAGGGTGCCATTGAAACGCTGTGTCGAAATGCACCTTTTTATTCTTATACTGTATGTGTACTGCAATAGTGCGCAATAAGAGTAAAGAACTGATCACTAATGAAATTAACAAAGAAAGATTTTGCCTAAATCTAATGTATTTATTTTTATGGTACTCATAGCAATCGCTGTCCCACTAAAAATACATAGAAAATGCCAAACTTCCTGATGCACACAGTTATAATTGATTGTTCTTTGTAATGGCATAGGATGAACAAATGCTGAAGCTGGGAGGTGACAGTCTCTCGCATTTCTGATCATTTGCCCTACAGAAATGAAGAAACTGCAGAATACAAATAATACAATTCTAGTCTGAAGAGCTAAACAGCACAGACATTGTTACTTTTTTTTTTTTTTTACAAAAGCCTTGCGTTGGTTGCGCAAAATCAAGTATGGTTTATAAAATTAAAGTGTTCCTTAGAGAGACCGCGGAAAAAATATAGATGAAGGATTCAAATTTAGTGACACAAAAGGCTTTTCAGGCTTCACCGTGGAGTTAAAGTTGTATTTTTAGTTCTGTTTAAAGGTAGAGTTGGCAAATACTTTTTGCCAATCTGTAGATGTTTCAGTCTCTTTCTATAAAATTACTCCACACTGAAAAACAATGAGAATGTTTTCAGCAAGATGTCAAAGAATCCTTCTACCTATATAATGTATACTGTGGAAATAATGAGAATATCAAGCAAATAAAAAAGTCCAATCTCAAATAAAATGGCAAAAGACTGCATGGATTATGATATGACAGAAGGGGCTGAGAGACTGAGAAATACACTAAGTTTGTACTCAAATTAAGGCTGAACTCTACTCGTTACTCTACCTATGTTGTTCGTATTGTCGCTGTGTGCTGCTAATATGTGAATTTTGACTTGGCAATGCCTTATTAAGTGAATCTCCTGTTGTGGCTACTTTTCTGTGTGATGTGAGCTCTGAGGTAGACCTAGGTTTAAAGAGGAGTACAAGCTAATATATAAATCATGCCCTTCATATAGATGCAGGTCTGAGGATGATCCGAAAGCAGCTCATTTACTCCTCATGGCTTATTACTCTGATGTTGATCTGCATGTGTTTGACATAACAGACTCGCACTGATGTCGGAGTGTAGGTGGGAGGAGTGCTCTAAAGGGCAGGCCGAGCTGGAGTGTGGGTGTGACCTGTGGAAGGAGGGGGCTATGCTTCCCCTAATGGACAAACATCTTCCTCAGCAAAATCTTGTGTAATCATTTGTCATGAAGGAAAACAATCTGTGTCCCTCCTGGCACTGGGTAGCATAAAAAAAATAAACAAAAACACAGAGAAAATTAAAAACAGGAGGTCATGTTCCGTCAGGTTGTGCAGTGACCAGAAGAGGGGCTCAGATATGTAAACCATCTAACACAGTGTCCTTTTGCCAACTTTCTTTGTCCTTGCAAACTGAAAAAGGTCACATTTTTGCTGCAGGGAACAGAACTAATGTATTGCCATGGTATTGGAAATAACAATAAGCAGAAAAGAGCATTGTCTCTGAGCCTAATAAAAACCCCAGGCAATGTTGAGCAACAATGCATGGTCCTGTCATCTGGTCTGAGGTCGTACTGAGGTGTCAGCTTGAACGAACAGAACTCCTAACAAGGTGTGGTCTTCGCCAATGAGTCTTCACTGGACACAAGAGCGCACACTGGTGACTTGATCAGAAAAAAATAATTTTAAAAAGACTCCACATGAATGTTAGAATGCTACGCCGCATGTCCTCTCAGTCATTGGTTGATTTAAATCTCTTAGTAGCTCAAAGGCCCATTCTGCAATGTGGGAGGAGGCGGGGTTAAGAAAAGGCGGCAGTCCTTCCATGTGGCCTCTAGTTCAGTAGAGGAAAGAGAGGAGGAAGAAGAGGAGGGAGACGAGGAGAATAGAGCAGCTGCAGAGAGCCACGCTTATCATCTCTTGTAGTGGTTGGGTGCATCAGCAAAGGCAAACTTCAACCTGTAGGCCTCAGCCAGAAGTACACTCACTTCCTCATTGCCCCAGTGCATTGTGGGAAGGTTCTGCAGCAAGATCATTAGTCCCTGTAAAAGGAACAGGAAAAACTTCAGATGAGTGACACAAACACAAACTGTATAAACTACAATGCATCTGTTTTATAGGAAAGAGTAGTAAAATAGTGAGCAGAGGGGACTAATGTGAGAAGAATCCACAATCATCACTGTTCAATAGAATAAAAGATAAAGGAAGAGAAAAGAAAAGCAACAGAACTCACTGCAAACATAATCTCATTGCAAATGACATTTGCATTGCTTAAAGACAAAATAAGCAATCGATATTTTGATTCAAGGTAATTACAAATGTACTTTAGCAAAGATGTTAAAAGAACATTTACTATACATTTGGCCAGATGGAAGTACACAAGTTAAAAAGGAATTTGATGATTTAACGTGCAATTTAAAAGTCAACAAGATTGAAGTTATCTTTTTTCTAGCAACGTTTTCTTATTTCAACTTCTAATATGCGCTTCAATATTGTTCTACATTATAAACAGTATTTGAGGAGCCCCAATAGACACACACTGGTGAGATGTGGCTTTTACATTAACATTAACATGACGTATTTAAACGGGTAACTGAAACTCACATTAACACCTTGAGGCAATTTAGAGTTACCAATTATCCTATTAACCTGCATGTCTCTGGACTGTGGCAGGAAGTGGGAATATGTGTGGAAAACCCCCACACAGGGAGAACATGCAGACTCTACACAGAAAGGTGTTCAAACCCAGAACATTCTTGAAGGAAAACAACAATTCTGACTATTGTGCTGCCCTTTCGAAATATTTAGATGGCTTAAAATGCTTTACTATGACTAAGCTGGTAATGTGACTTCCACTTTCACAGAATCAAGCTGTATATGGCATAAGCAGTCTCTGAGTGTGGTCTAAGTGATCAGTGTGTCTTCTGCGCCTTTTGACTGACTTCACAGCTGGCAACAGAGCTGCCCCCGTAATCAGATCACTCACGGCGGAGGTTAATGCTGTGTCTGAACAGAACCTAAAACCAGAAGTTTTATTTCAAGATGCACTATAGCAAAGCAGACACAGTTACATTTGCCTTCTACTTCCATCTATGTGTGACATGTTATTAACTCAGTCAAAGTAGTTTAAAAGCAGCTGTGTGAAGAAAAACAAAGAATATGTGTACTTAAAGAGGTGGTTGGGAGTCTAGAGGAAATCAGGAAAGAAAGAATAAAGTGTCACGTACAATTCAGTAGAGCTCAAGCCTATCTCCCCTGATTCCTGTTTTGTACATTACTGTTTAAGTAAGAAGACAGCCAACAGCAACACACAAACACAGACGCACACACGCTAGTTCAATCTCGCCAACTGATACCTCTCTCTGCAAGGGGAATGAGGCAGGTTAGGAGTAAGCCCTGCAAGTCTGTATGTGCATGGTATGGATCAGTGTCCCGACAGCTTTCATCATCAAGGCCGAGATCATTTCTGTGACAACAAGATTTACGACCAATCATGACGTTCATAATTACATCGAAGGACAAATCACATTTGCTGTTGTCGTGTCTACATGCAAGCAACTCCTCAGCAGGCTGCTTCTTCTCCAGTACTGTGTTATAGAATGTGATAACTTTACAACACCTGTTAGAGTATCTGAATGTAACATTATGCTTTACTGTGAGTCAACTCCACATCTTCATGCACAGTCCATCCTCACCTTTTCACAACTGCTGAGAAAGTCAAACTATACATAACTTTAAGTGGATATATTTACTACAGCAAAGCACTCTCAGTTATTTTACCCCCTAAACATTAAACTGAAGGTGTTTGGCTCCATTAATTTTTTCCTTCCTGGCTCATTTTTAATGAGTCGGTGAGACGACCCCAATGACTTTTGAACAAAGCACTTGTATTCCAAGAGAGGGTGGAAAAGTACAAGATTTCTTCAACTAATTAGGCTCAAAGCTGCCATCAGGCACAGATACAGAGAGTAGGCTGCAAGCACGTTTCAAACTCTGCCATCTGGAAAAAGAAAGTGGACAGAGCTGAATATTAGTTTTGACATAAATCAAATTATCCAAATGTGATTTGTTTTACTTCACCTAAAGAGCAGCGAGTGATTATTTTGTGGACAAACTATTATGAGCATGTGGTTTTTGAAATGTGGCAAAATTCAAAGGCAGTGAACAAACATTGGATAAATTTGTCCTCCAGCGTTGCAAAACATAAAACAGGAACTACTGCAGTTAATGATCTAATCCTCTCTGATGTGCTGTAGTTATTATCATCAAGATCAAACAACTTGTTCGCTGTTTACTTAAAAATAAACAGGAGATGTTCATTTCAGACAAAGATCCGGACATTGATTTTAAAGTTGACCTCATGACTTCCCCCCTCGGTTCAAAACGATGCACTTCTCTTAAGGATTTTCCCTCTGAGGGATGAAGAGTGCACACAGAGGAGGTGACTTGATCAGAATTCTGTTTGCCTGTGTCTCATCTGTATTCAATAGAGCATCACTCTCCTCTTTCACTGCTCACCCACTCCTATTCACATACACACATTTGTAATCCAACAGCTACATGCATGCATATGAGCACGAATTCATGTTTGTTTGTCCCCTCACGTGAAAACAATCAGATGCAAAAAAAAAAAGAATTAAAAAATGTCTGAAATGCAGATCTCCCACAGAGCATCTGTTGCACACATTAGTCAGAATACAAATCACCCAGAACTAATAGTCTATTTGAGGAGAACAAATAGAATACACATGAAAAGAAACAAATAGTTTGCACAAATAATTGGACTTGTGTGGGTCATAAGTCTAAAAGCTGTTAAGAGCACATTTCAAATTCATCTACACTGTATTTATGCAAATGTATGTGTATATACAGTAGTATGTATGCTGTGCATCACCCCAGTGGTCCTGGATGCCTGAGGCTAGACACCATGTACTTCCCCTACTGTACTCACTGCCCCAGGCTCTTCAGGAATACAAAAGGGCTCCCAATGGAACAACGCAACACTGCATCCTGGATACTCACTAAAAGCAGAACAATGAATATATGCTGAGGAGATACACCACATTCTGGGAGCCTTTTTAGAGGTTCTAAATGAACGTTCAACCCCTGAAATTATTTTGATTTCTTTGTCCTTTTGCAACGGCCAAATGTTTATGAAAAGATACAGTACCGGTAATGAATAGTAAGACAATAGATGCATATATTAACAGTTTTCCTCCCTTTATTAAGAATGAGCATCAGGTTAGAGTATAATATGTATTTGGAACAATAGTTTTTTAAAATTTCTTGTGCTTGTTCCTGTGCCCACTGTCACTAAATGTTGTTAAGCACTACCTAAAAACAGTAAGAGAAAAACATGTTTTCCTAAGGTTTTCACGGGCTCCGTTTTTTGCAACCTGTTCCTTATATTAATGCGGTTCAGTGTGTTAAGGTCCATCTCATTTGTTTGATTGTGACCTGGAAATTGATCAAGCTGTGTCAACTTGAAGTATGTCCCAATTCCCTACACAATGAGGAGTGACGACTGAGGACGCCCCGGGGAGACCACATTAAGGGGCTGTAACTGAGGATACACATGTATCCTTTTCAGTGACATCTAAAAAGGTATGGCACATGTGGATTATACAAACCACTGCAGGAGGACTTTAAAAACAACATTCTGAAGTTTTATAATTTACTTTATATTATCAAATGCATGATCATGTGAGTGTGATCATGTGAGTTAAATAGAAAAAAAGTATGACACACAACTACTAACAACTACTGGGAACAATATTAGATGCTAAATATAAGTTTTCCTGAAAACTCAAGATTATAAAATGCAGGTTATATTGTAACTATGTAGAGTGTTAGATGATGCAGCTGCTCCATATGTCATACTGAACTGACAGGTTTAACATGACAGCACTGAGGAAAGGACATAGAATTTGGTTAAAACCCGGTTTCCTGGCTCCTGTTTCATATTTGACTCCTCTGTCTCCTGTGTCTGGTGGGAGGGACTAAGCCATGAGACAAGGAGTCAAGGAGCTACAATTGTAAAATGAGATGCACTTGAGGTGAAGTCACTCCCGCCCCTGTGTGCTCAGTGACCTCTTATATCAATAAAACACTGGCAGATGCCAACGATATCCCTCAGCCCATTTGCCAGTGTGGAACTCCTACAGTTTTGCTGTAAGTTTGGTAACCCTGCACACAAGGAATTGCCTAAACAACAAATTCAGATAATACAACCTTAAACCTTCCCCTCAAATCCAAGGTTAGTCATTTTCAAACTCGGCCAAGGTCTTGACCTCAAAAATTCAAAAGTAATTGTGCTAACAATCCAAAGTTTGACACTGCCCACTGCCAGGGTGAAAACAATATCCCTTCAGCCCAGAGCAGGGGTCTGCAACCTGCGGCTCCAGTGCCACATAAGGCTCTTTAGCCCCTCCCAAGTGGCTCCTGTGTCTTTGTCCAGTGATGGAAAAAACATATAATGAATCAAAAATAATACTAAATGAGGAAAAAGAAGAAGAATGAACTACATAGTAAACCAAAATTAAGACAAAACTGATGTAAATATTCGACAAAATAATAAAAACATATGGACATGATTAAACAATATAATAAATTTAATGATCAAAAATGAACAAAAAGAAAATAAAAAAAAAATCAGCAAATTATGAAAAAAATCATAAATTTTGCAGGATTAAAACAAACCTGGTCAAAATAATCAGGAAAATGCTAAAGAAATTCACAAAAATGAACAAGGTAATAAATCATTCAAATAAAAATTAATAAAGCATTCAATGAAATGAATAAAATAATCAACACAATAAAAAATGAACCAAAATAAACAAAAATGATGAGGAAAATAATCCACACATAAATTTACAATAATAAACAAAATGTTTTAAAACTTAAATAAAGGGAACAGAATAACTGCAAGATGAACAAAAATGAAGAAGAAAAAAAAGAATCAAATAATAACCAAACTAGTGTTAATGTGTTGCCAGCTACTAAATATGTCATATTCCATGTGATGCATGACGGGACTTTTTGCTGCTTTAAACAATTATTTTATTTCTGTCCAAAATAGCTCTTTAAGTTGTAAAGTTTACCAACCCTTGGCCTAGAGGCTGAGGGATAAAAATCTAGTCTATTGCAAGAGAGAAATCGTTTTTATCACTTTGAATGATGAAATCAATGACATATGTTGCTTCGATAAGTCAGGAAAGTCATGGTTTGTCATACAAATTAGGTTATCAAAGTTACAATTAATTTCATGTAAAGTGGCTTAGTTGACTGCATTTCCATCTAACACAACAGCTGATACAATAGAACAAAAACACTACCTCTTATTGTTTGAAAATAAAGTAAGGGGTTGAAAATCATTACAGGCCTGCTCAGTTACAAGTTATAATGATGTATACAACATTTGGAAGTGTAGTATTATCATTACATATTTTTACAGTGTTTTACATCAGCAGTTTTACCACAACAAACCATAGCTTTCTTGATTTGTAAAATTAGGCTTAAAAATCGACAAACACATCGATAAATATTGGCATAATCCAAGGAGTGTTAATTTTTTTCTCTCACCATTGACTGAAGCACAATTTTTTTTTCTGGTCTAGATAAATTAGTATGTAGAATATCTTGGCCTTTAAACCATCTCCCACAGCATAGAGATGAATAAGAAGGAGGACTGACGACATGCTACCACAGCTCTAAAAATGAACAACAGATAGAAAAAGAAAGAAAATGGACCAACCATTGTCTAATCAAGAATTGATTTGAGTGTTACAGCTGTTCAGCTACACACCCAGACACACACAATACACACATGATGACACTCACACAGGCACAGGTGAAAATGTGCACACAAACAGCGACTGAGGAGCTTCATTAAGAGCATATTCCTGCCTGGTAACCATCTGCTGGCTATTACTTCTGTTGGGCTAATGACTTTAATACGGTTTGATTACATACATCTCACTGTCAAGGGGGAAACCGTGTTCTCACTACACTCCACATAGGTGGCAGCAATCCACACCGAGACCACAAGCTGCATGTGACTGAGTGACTCAGCATGGGAGAAAAAAGAATCTGCACAGTCCATGAAATTCAATGTATGTTAAGCATGTGTTCAGTGGTACTGAGGTGTGTGTGTGCGTGTACACGAGAGAGACTGAAGACAGATGCTGCATAATGCACATTTCCTACATTGTGGGCCTCTGTTTTAAAACCCATGAGTGAAAAAGCCGAGAGAAAAATGCTGACAACGATGTGTATGTACTGTAGGTGTGTGTTTTGCAGTTATGCAGCCACCCTGTTGTGTGGGTGCTTATGGTTATTCAACCATGAATATCCATTTATTTCACAATACTAACAAATACGTTGATCTGCCATTACTGTACGCTGTACATTATAAAAAAAGGCAATTAGCTCTCCATCTCCTACGCTTGGCAAGGTTTAAACTGGTTAATGGCTATTGATACTGAGAGGAAAGCAGATTGTCAATACAGTCTGTGCTAAGGCTCTTTCTTCAAAAACATAATGGGGTAGCATGCTCACACAGAGCCTAGACCACTGTCAAGTGAAATTTAATTGCTGAGTGTATTGTTATTGTTCAATCTGTATGTACTGGCTCATTTACTCTCAAAAACAGCAAAACTTTAAGTGGCTATGGAGTCCATAAAACTAAAGCTACACAATAAACTGATGACAGCAGCAAAAACAGCTAAATCATGAAGGGTAGTTGAGCACGGATGTTCATCAAGGCCAATACAGTGGAACCTCGGACAACGACAGCTTCTGACAACGTAAAATTCGGATACAGACGGAAAAAAACTGCAAAAAATTTGAACCTGATAATGACGAATTATGCGGACAACGATGAATTATGTGGACAACGACGCCCAGATCACGCCTGCGTCACTCAGAGCGCTAGCTGCTAATGCTAAGGCTAGCCGCTAACGTTAGCTGCTAGTGCTAGGGAAGCTAGCGGGTCACGTATGCATCACTTCCGGGTCTCAAAGTGAATGACCCGGAAGTCAGAGCGCTAGCAGCTAGCACTAATTTCATTCATTCTGAAACGGAATGAATGAAATTAGTTCTAAAAATGATTTAGAATGTATTCTTTCCTTGGCTTATGACTTCGTAGTG
>JAQQAE010010866.1:0-11186 GCA_029823295.1 Pseudamia nigra | reverse complement strand
GTCTGTAATTCTGACGCACCGGGAGGGATCATCCAGACTGCAGCCATTTGAGGATGGTAACAGAAAGTGTGGAGAGAAGAGAGGAATGATTCACAGTGTCAGACATCTTACATAAATCCAGAAGGACAACCCCCCCCCCTCCTTTTTTTCCCCCTAGTCATTTTATTGTGTGGATTTCTCAGGACTGGCACTACTAATCAGATCCATATTTTCACCGCTTTTATTTTACAAACCCAGTAATGATATTGTATGTGTTCACTGTATCGGATCTTAAAACTTTGCAGTGCAAACATTTTCCAAATGTGATCTTTTATCCACAGTTTGCAATGCCAATGTCCTGTGGCATGAGCAGCCAAAGACCCAGCTGGACATGGTGAAGGATGCGTTTTGGGACTATGTGAGCAAGGCAACGCAAACAGCTGAGGATTCACTGAGACAGATCCGAGAGTCTGAGATGGGACAGGAGCTGAAGTAAGAACCTTAATTAAAAAAAAAAAAAAAACATTTAGCAAGTTTAACAAAACAAGCAACAAAGTGAGCAAAAATTAACTAACGTAAAAGCTAATGAACAAAAATGAGCGTGATCAACACAATTGAACAAAAATCAACAGAATACGTAATAAAATGAGCAAATGTAAACAAGGTATAGTAAGTCAACAAAAAAGAACATAGCATGCAATAAATTCTGCAATAAGCAATTCTTGAGCATGTTTTAAAGTTTTTATCTTGATGTTTCACAGTAAATAGGGTTTAACAGAATGTATTTTTACATTTACCTGGTTCTGAATCTGTCACTGTATTAATTTTAGTTAATGCTCATTTTACATTGTTTTGGCCGGTAGGATAAATAACCAGCTCAAGCACAATATGAGGTTATAATGAATCCCACGTTATAGCATTACTCATTACTATGATTTTAAATTAATAACACTTTTACTTGAGTCTTTTTGCTTTTTACTCTACTCACCACTGCTTAGACCTGGACTTAGGTAGAGCACTTGAGTAAAATTATTTCATGGTTACATGTTAATTAATGTCTCCTTCTGTGTGACAGCACCATTATTTCCCAAAGTGCTGACACTGTAAACCAGTACATGGTGACTCTGCGGAACCAGGTAGCCCCTCTGACACAGGACCTGATGACCCAGCTGACCCAGGAGTCTGAGCAGCTGAAGGCCCGTCTCGAGAAAGACCTGACAGCCGTGAGCACCAACATGCAGCCCTACGCCGAGCAGCTGGTAGCCCACATGCAGAGACAGGTGGAGGAGCTGAAGAGAGAGGCAGCCCCCTATGCCGAGTCCATGGACCCCGAGGCCCTGAAGACCATTCTCGTGCAGAAGAGCGAGGAGCTGAAGGTGCAGCTGGAGAGGAGTGTGAGTGACCTGCAGGCCCAGATGGTCCCCTACACCGAGGAGATGAAGCAGAAGATGGACCAGAGTCTGGAGGAGTTTCAGAGGAGCCTGATCCCCCTGGCCCAGAGCTTTGAGACCCAGCTGAACCAGAAGACACAGGAGATCCAGCAGAGCCTGGCTCCGTATGGCGAGGAGTTGAGGGCCAAGCTGGACTCAGCCCAGGACCTGAAGGCTCAGCTGGCTGCCCTCTGGGAGTCTTTCACCAGGAAGACCCAGTAAATGGATTCTAACAAGCTCAAAGTCACCACCAGCAAATATTTATTTCATCTGCTCCAAATGTATTTTAGGTAATAAACACGTGACGGTCCAGTTTGTGTTTGATTGTCTTTATTTATGTCAAGACTTCCTGCCATTTGTTTTCATGACTTTTAAAGCCCACTAAATTATGATTTAAGGTCTCGTATGGTCAGAATTTTCTGGGTTTCTGAGATGAGGCTCAGGTGCTCCACTTGTTGAGGGCTGTGGCTCTTCAAAGAAAAGAAAATTGAATGTTATTTGATTAAAAAACACATTCACAAGTTAGTAAAGATAGATATTTATATTAAAGTTAGACAAATACAAGACCAGAGCCTTGTAGTCCATCCATTTTCTACCCCTTAGTAAGGCTTCAAATAAGTGTGACTGAATGAAGTGTGTGCTGTGAAAAAGAAAAATGGAAAGTGACCAATATTTAAGCACAACAAAATATTATTCCTAGAGCTTAAAAGTAGCTTAAAAGTAAAGTTTACAACAACCAGATACTGTAAGTCTACAATGATCATCCATTATGCTGTGACCACTGACAGGTACAGTGGAAATGGTGGTGGGTGGGGTACATTAAACAGCAAATCAACATTTAATTCTCCATGTTGAGGAGTTGGAATGAGCAAAATGGATTTAATTCACTTAAACAAGGCCCAAACTGTGATAGACAGCACTGTACAAATAATCATGAACTGACCACATTGTTCAGGCTCAGCCTGTGCTCTACAAATCATCACAAACCCCATAACCATAAAACAAAATACAACATAACCATCCACTCATCATCTTCCCCTTATCCTGGTCAGGGTCATGGGGGTGAATATTATTTCTACTCCACTGTGTAGTATTAACGGGGTTCTATACGTATGTTTATATGCTGCATTAAACACACAGGAGTCCAAGACGAGCTTTCAGTAGTTCATTGTTTGAATGTTGTAGTTCCACTTTTGCAGGTAGTCAGACCACTGACGTCTGTCCGGCACATGATTACGTTGTCGGATTCTTCTCAGCTACTTCAATTCCTTCAGGTTTTCCTGTCCACTATTCCTTGACCTCACACCGGGGCTGAGGAAAAGGAGATAGGGAAGGAGACAGGAAATAATATTCGGAAAGGTCCAAGGTTTGTGTTGTTCAGGGCGAGTGATGTCAATGATGATGTTTGAAGCCTCACTGGGCAACACAAAAAGTGGTGCAAATCCAGAATCAGACAATGTTATTGAATATATATACATAATAAAACAAAACAGACAAAAGGCCTTGATATATTATAATAGTACACCAGACATAACACAAAATTAGGACAGTAAAGGAAAATAAATAAACACAATCCAAATTAAAAGATAAATAAAAATACAAAAAAAGTTCAAGTTCATATCTTTCCAGATGATCCCAAATATGTCTTTTTTAGAGAAGTCCATCAGGTCTGGGATTCTAGAAAAAAGCCAGTAGTGTACATCATCCCACAAAGTTTTACTACATGTACGACCAAAAAAAAATATGATTTTTGATATCAGTAGCACAAAGAACACAGGAATTACAATCCAAACCAAATCGTTGTCTGATAAATTCTTTAAAAGGATAAATACCAGACAAAATCTTAAAAGTGAATTTCCTTAGTTTTGGGAGGAAGTGGAAGTTTGGTGTAAATAGTTCTGATTTTCTTCTTTTCCTCAGATGAAAAAAGAGGGATATTTTATTTGGATTTGATTGAAAGGGATAAAAGGCATTAACAAACACTCTTCTAATTACAGAATTGGGATATTTTGAGCTTATAAAGTCAATTACATTTACCAAAATCTTGGGGAGACATGGGTTTCTGTGTACATCATTCTGAAACATGTGGGATCGCTGATTCAAAATAGCTGAACTTGCTGAAAAAGTTCATGAGGGCATCTGAGGATGAATGAACATCACAGGATCAAAGGCAGTGCAGCGTCGGCGCCAACATTCTGTTTGACGCCTCCTTTCATTTCTTCTGGGGAAAAATTTGTAACAAAAAAAAAAACCAAAATTATTTAAAAACTACAAAAAATAGATTTACAAAACGCAATGAGCGGAATGCCATGTACAAGTGTGACAATATGGTGTTTGAATGGTGTGAATCAGGCGAAAACTGTGGGAGTAGATGTGGTCCAAGAAAGGGGTAGAATAATAATAATAAATGGAATCTTCAGTGGAAGAGAACAATAGTGGACAGAAATACCACTAATAAGTTGGTGCTGGATAGACTGAAGTTCTGAGGGTTAACTTTAGTGAAAGTCATTATAATCTCTAGTTAAATCATACATTACAACAAACTCAGACATAAGACTTCCTCTATCATTTAACAGATGCATCACAAACCATATACCTTTGATGTTAATTAATAAAGAGAGATTTGTTTTTCAGTTATATACTGTACCTACAGTTCCATATCGGTGTGTTCTGGTGACTAAAATTGTCTGTAATTTCCAGTACATTAAAAATTTGATGAAATGAGTTTTTGGAAAGCTTTTTGATGTCAAAGTTACAGCTTAGGAAAATCTTGATCCCACCAGTGCTTCGAGTTTATGAGCATGTGTTGGAGTTTTGCAAATTTCCTAGTGACTTAGAGGAGCATGTTTTCATGGAGTCTGCACAAGAGATGCTTTTCCCCAGAATGGATCTTACCCAATACAGTAGGACATGATTTATGTTTGTAATGCAATGTACTGCAAATACTTGTGAAGCACTTAGTTACTGTGCATTTCACCCTCATTTCATTATTCTCATGCCTACGCTGACAGCGTCACAGATACTTCAAATGAACAACTGTGACAATACAAATCTTGAGCAGCAGGAGGGTTTGTGTGCACATGAAGCCTTGAGAAATTAACCTTTTTGTGAAGCAATTGGCTGGAATGCTTCAAGAAACTGCATCTGATGTTTATTTCCTGTCCAACCTAAAATGGTCTTAAAATAGTTAATGCAAGTAGAGTAATTAAAAATCTTGACAAAATTCAAATAAAACAGCAATAAGTTGCTCTGAGAAAAGCCCAAAGGAGGCAGTTTTAGTAAGAAATTGTATTTATCAGTTTCCAAGAGGTATATACAGGTATGATATTTACCATTTCACAACACAGAAAAGGCAACATAATAAGTGGACTGTGAGGCATTACAGTACTCCCTTCTGTTAACTGGTAAACTTGTCTGTAAAAAAAAAGACTAACCATTTCTTTCACATCATGCCAAGACAGTAAGAATGATAAGAACAAGAAAAACAAACAATAAAATTAAAACAGGCACTGAAAATAAACAGCTCTGTATTTGTTCTGCTTTAAAAACAGGTGACGTTCATCTTTTCACTACTGCGCTGAATGAGTTCTTGAAGTTTGGACTGATCACATTTACACTTGTGATCATTCAGGTAATTAAATTCTTCAGGTTTATAGGTTTTTCCTTCCAGTGACTACTATAAACCCCATGATGAATCCAGTAATACGAGTCTGCTACAGAGGTCGGATGGTAGCGTCCGTTCATTCATGTGAGTCTGTTTTATGAAGTCCATCTGCAGGGAAGTGACCCACAGCTCAATTAATCTAACCAACAGTAACGCCGAAGCCACACTGGAACTTGTTCTTGCGGTGGTTGAGGAAGGAGCAGAGGACGAGGGAGAGTGGCAGCGGGAGCAACTTCTTTTCCAACGTTGCACCGACGATCCAGTTACTGTCTATTGAACCTGAGAGGAGAAGACCGTTACACTCAAACCATTTTTAAAAATCACAGCAAAGGAAACAGCAGAAGGCATTTGACATGTGCGTGTGGGACTATTGTTCTACATACAACCTCAGAGTGGCTTCTGGATCCAGTTCCTACAATGTTTGCATATTGCATTTGTAATACGATTAAACAAAAACACAAAAACAGTGAACAGCAAAGTTTGCTTCTCTCTTTTGAGCAGGAATTAGATAAAAATACACCTCTGGAATTTTTTGAAAGTGAAAATCAAATACTAAAGCCCTATTTTACACCAGATCCATGCATTTTATTTTTTACAACATAGCAAAATAGGGCATTTGACTGAATTACAGGGCTGAGGCCTTGGAAGTATGAGCTTAGTGAGCCATTCTAGTTCTGAAACAAGTCATCCTACAGTTTCTTTACATTGCTATGCCAATATTTTATGCTCATAGATATTTAAATACAGACTGCTAAATCCAACAGTATATGTAAATTGTAGTGCTGTTACTACCTCCGTCAAGGAGTTGCAGGAATTATGTTTTTGCTGGTGTTTGTCAGTTAGTTTGCAAGACTACTTAAAAAAAAAAAAATTTTAAAAAAATGGATTTGATAAAATTTTCAGGAACGGTGTGAAATGGGACAAGAAGCAGAAGATTAAATTTTGGTGGTGATCTGAATCACCATCTCAGTGCATGGCGTTTTTTTGCGCTGGGCTGGAGGTGTTTCAACACTCAGTCTTTAGAACAGAGCTGTGATTGACGAGCACTGCTCACTCGCCGACCAATCAAAATGTAGAAGGGGCAGAACATAGGAAGAAAAAAAAAAAAAACTAAACATCTCTGCAGCATTATGGAGTGTAAACTTACTGACAACTCAATTTCTGATCTAACACTGAAGGATTTCCATATATTCATGAAGGAAGCAAAACATCCACAACATCCATTACAGTTTGAAATGTTACTGTGTGAAAAGAACATTTTATGTGTTGCTGTGATGCAGTCATGGACACTCCTACTCATTCATGTGATTACTCTGACTACATGAGTATTTTCCATAAGTACTTTCCAAATAAATTTTCCAGAAATGTAACTAGATCCCTAGCATGGCACTGTACCTTTGAACTGTAAATTTCCTTTAGGCACATCTAACTGGTAGCCAAATGACACACTGGTGTCTTGCATGCGGGTGCTACCTTCGAACTCCACGCCAACCTGCAACTGTTCAGGAGGAAAGACAAGAGGACTGAGTCAAACCAAACTACCACTTCATCTTTGTAGCTAAAAAAACAAAAACATTCCTTTACCCATAAGAACAATACATTTAACCCTGAACAGTCACAAAAACAACATTTGACATAAATTTTATGAGGGGGAAAACCCAATTACCTGATCGTTGGCTTTATGGTAGTATGAGGCATGCACCCCCGCTGAGCCAAGAGTCAGTGTCGCTATGTAGTTATTACCTGTGTCGGAGAAGTGAGGTCAGTAGGACAATAAAATTTGGCCCACATCTACGTAAGTCACTTCAAATTTGAACCTGTGTATCGGCCAACTAAGGACATGACGGAGCCCTCCTCCCCAGGTCTGCGGTGGTAAACCAACTCCCCTCCCAGAGCCAGAGCTGGCGTTATGGACTGAAGGTAGTGCGCTACAACAAGACCTGACAACAAAAGGTTCTCATCAACTCTGAACTATAGTGGATTATAAAACTGTTTAAATGCAGACTGAATTGTTTATTGTGACGACTTACCAGATCCGACAAGAACATCTGGATTTCCAAGTGTAACTGTTGCAGTAAAGTCTTCTCCTCTGAACTCTGCATCACCTTGCCAGTTCACAAATTTATGTTGTTGTGTCTGAAGAGATTAACATCACACAGAAATAACAGCATCTATATAAACAAAGGGACTGGCGAAACTAAAAGTGCACTAATTTCAGGTTGAAAGGTAATATGTAATAACCAAGGTTGGACTACAATTAGTTTCTAGCTTCTCTTTTAAAAACATGCAATTAAAGAAATTTATCAACTGCGCGACTTCAAAAAGAAAAGCAATTATGCTCTAAACGTCTTGGCTGAAATACACCAACACAGGATCAAAGGTTTGCAGAATAAGGGAATAAGGATCAGAGACATACCTAGACTGACATACCCATTTTCCAATAAAATTATGCATTTCTGTTTTTTTTAAATACTGATCTGTTACAAATTTTTCCTTTTGTCCTTTTAAAGTAACGTCTAAAAACACAATAATGAACAAATTCAAGTTTTACCTGAAAGGCCACTTTGGATCGTATTCTGTTGGTTATCTGGTGGATGATCTGCGCATTCAGGCTGCCGCTGTTGTCCATGTCTCCCACCATGACTGGAAAAAACTGACAATACAATAGAAATTAAAATGAAAGAAAAAGACAGCACAAAATGCTGAAGGTGATGATCATGTGGTGATTTGGATGCATCATACCTCTGCTGGTCCTGTTTGCTTTGATCCAATATATGTTGCACCAAACCTGTAACTGGAGTCTCCCATTGTGCTCAGGAGCACAGTGTGACTCACCTTAAAGTTTAAAGAACACCGTTTTAAAAAGTCGCATCCAGCCAAATGAAGCAGCAAATAAAAGCTCTGAAGACTTTTTGTGCCAGGAACTAAGTTACTCAACAAATGTGCTGCTGTGAATTAACTGACCTGAAAGTGGTTACTAAGACCCTTGTTGACAACTAGTCTTACTCCTTCCATTTGCATGGGGAATACCTCTGTAAACATAAACAGATGGAATGACATGGGAGATGTGTTTATTACAATATTTAAAAAGGTAAAACTGTGAGTTGGATGAAATCTTAACTTCTCATTTACCTTTGCATTTACGATGACACTCTTCAAATCCACCTGGATTGGGCAAAGGGAGTTCTGCCTCCTGTTGTCCCGATTCTGCTCCAGATGGGGGTAAAACTGAGGAAACCGGGGGCATCCCAAAGCCTGGTGGCACTGTGAGCCCAGGGGCCGCAGTAGCAGCAGAGGCTGATGGGGGAGGAGGGTTGGGGGAGCTGGCAGCCAAAACACTGCCCATTCTAAGAAAAGAGGGGAAATTATAGAACAAAAAAAAATAGTACGTTTGTAAAAAAACTAAAGCAGGCATTTACTTCTTATATTTATACTGTAGTTCCTAATGAGGTTGACATAATGGAAGGGGTGTTTGTACAGACTTCAGGCACTGTTAATTGTGGGAGGATTACTCTCTGGTTTGCAATGACAGATTATGGAGTTTGCTGAACTTCAACAACCTACACAACACAGTGAAGCAAATGGGTCAGGTGTCCTTCTAAATCACTTTGACCCAGGAACTCAGGTCAGCAGTTGTCTACCTTCAGTCTTTTCACTGTCAAACGTTGAATACTGATGATGTCAGTTATAATCCATTATCAGCGTTTAAAATAATCTTAATCATATGTATCAACGCCACATCCACGCACCATGAATGAAGGTCAGCATGAACACTGTACACACTGTATGTTTGGTGCGTATTAACAGACATTTTTCACATGTCTCACCGTGTGCGTGTGTGTTTCTTGTGAACACACACTGAGTGTGAAAACACAACCCGGCTGTGTTTCTCTTCTTTAACCTTTCACACACATCAGCTCATTCATTTGAACCGCAGCAGCCAATCAAAGGCCGGCTTTTTAAAAACTGCAGCAATATGACATGACAGCGACCAATAAGGCAAACTTACACTTTAAAACGGTGTTTATATGAGATGAGAGTTTTGTTAAAAATGCATTTTTCTCAGGTCACAGCTACAAACCAGCCCCCACGTTAGCTAAGCTAACAGCTAGGCTAGCTAGAGACACAATGGCTTCTCTGTTACCCTTCACCCACAGGGGTCAACTAACGGCAGGCTGCCGAACAAACAGATCCTGTCACCTGCTTCAAAATGTATTTGAAATAATTATACATTAAGCTGAAACCTTGATTTCATGAAACACAGAGCCGGTGGTTGCTACTCACGTTGTGAATCCAGAGGACGATGCAAGCGGAAGTTGAAATGGTCAGCACCATAGAAGAAGACCTGAACGCTATTAAGGCCCACCTATTTCCCCTAAACCCAACATGATTGGATGACGGACAGCAACGTTCAGAAATGTTTGGCTCGAACACCTGCCACTCATTTCCCTTTTCCAACCACTCGAAGGCGTGGCTTTACTTGGTAGCGTCACGCTCGTACTCAAATGCCATTGGGTAATCACAGAACGTTAGGAACCAAGGAGTGAGGCAGAACATTCTGAGGTCACTGATTGGCGGAGAGTATCGTCGTGGTTTGGGTTCAGGCTGGCGGAGACGTCTTAAAGGTCAAACGGCAACTGGAGGTCATAAGTCACAACGGTCTGCTCGACTTGTGAAAAAAATAAAATACCTACAAATACTGATACATCAACAAGCCCTGTTTTTCAATGAGCGCTAGGTATTTAACAGGTGGAAGAAGCGTTCAGCTTCTCTTCTCCATCCTGATAAGCAGTACAAGTATTATCAGCAAAATACATCTGAAATATTAGAAGCAAATGTTATTTTACAACATTGTGTTTTACTCATATATATTTGTGAACTTGTTTTGTTTAATGTTTGCATTTTAGTGATGTACAGAAAGAATTTAGTTACATTACACCACTGAAAGTACAGTACAGTATACTGCATATACAGTATGGCCATGTACAGTTATTTTTTATCTTGATACATACAGTAAGTTTATAAATGTGGTTACAAATATGTCAACTGAAACTCATCATCTCTGCAATTGAAATGATTCAAACACTTCTAGTGTATTTGACCTGCATTTATTGTAAAATTCCATCCAAAAACTAAGGACGCATCAAGGCAACATTAGCCTGGTAATATTAGCGCCATAACCAGGATCAATAGCATAAAAAGCCTTTTTCCAACTCAAACTTTAAAAATGAATGTCACCTTGAGAATGTGAAAAATTTGAAACTGTCAAATTACTTGGCCATACCTAGGTTCACTCAACGTGATCTCTATTACATGGATGATCCAGAAACTCTGATGAAAACATTTGTGGTTTGTTTGAAATGTCATTTAACACATTATTCTTACAGAGAAAAATCCATAAAATAGTGATTTAAATGAAATATCCCTTGCTCAGTGACAGTTTACAAATGAAAACACAACAGGCAGTGTACATTTCAGTTCAATTTATTCAATTTTATAATCCTGCATGTATTTCACCTTTACAACAGTGGGGCAGAGACTGTGATTAGACAAGTTGTGGAATATCTCTTGATCTTTTACTGCATTTTTAGGACAAAAAGGTAAACAAAAACATGAGTTCAGCATTTCAAGTGGCATTTTGATGTACAATCCAATCAAAATCAGCAAGGGAAAAAAAAAGACAATAACTGAAGCTTAAGTGACTGATTTACAAATTGCATCTGATATTGGCTATAAAAAACTTTGTCCATCTTTTAAAAGAGACAATGTGTCAACACATGAAAATAAAACTCAGATCCAGAGTGCACTGAGGGGATTACGGTCTCTTAGATCATGAAGAATTAATTCAAACAGTACTTTTGTGAGCAAATTTAAATCATCGCCACGTCCTTTCCATGCTGTAGGGAAAACAGTGCGTTATTATTTTCACCTACACACAAAATTAAATCAGTTGTCTAAACAGCACTGTTGCATCCATGCTGCAGGGGAAATACTGCAATAACTCCATTCGCTGCTTTTTTTTTTTTCCTTGAGTTTAACAATAAATCTGTCTGAAAATCCCTTAAGCGTGGGTGAGTCTACATTAGTGCAGCAAATTAAAGAGTTCCAATCCA
>JAQQAE010010865.1:0-13884 GCA_029823295.1 Pseudamia nigra | reverse complement strand
TCTGCATCATGTCAGCCAGCTCTCTAGCTTTTCCTGTCATAGTTCCAACATTCAAAGTCCCTACTCTCAGTCCTAGATTCTTGTCTTTCCTCTTCTCTCTGCCTACGGACTCGCCTCCCGCCTCTCCTTCTTCCACCAACAGTCGTCCATTTTCCACCAGCACCCTGTTGGTTACCAGCACCGATGGCGGTCGTTGTTAACCCGGGCCTCGACTGATCCAATTTGGAAGTCATATTAATGATTTGCATGTTGGATTTGGCATAGGTTTTACATCGGATGCCCTTCCTGACACAACCCTCTGCATTTATCCGGGCCTGGTACCGGCGTAAGAAATAACACTGGCTTGTGCCCCCCCTCACGGCTGCATTACCTATATACGCCTATATAAGGTGTATATAAGGTGTGTAATTTGGCCGAAGGTAACATTTACATGTAGATTGGTGCAATACAAACTCACTTATTTCAGAAATAGTGTTTTACTTTTTTCTGTTGAGTGGTAGAATGCCTTTATTAAGTTTATTTAGTGAAAACACCATAAAGAAATCAAACTGCTCCTAAATTCTACCATAGATTAGTCACTAATGAAAGAAAAGAAGCAATATAAATTATTTTAGTGAGGTGTTCAGCCACGATATACGCATTTGGCACCTGCCTGTGGATGAACAGCTGTCAGATTGATGTAGGATAAGTGTAGGAGCTACAGTCAGAGGTGGGTAGTACTCAAGCACAGAATATTTACTACTTTACATGTACTTGAGTAGTTTTCTCGGAAGTACTTCTTAGGCTAGTTGTGTTGCAGAATACTTTTTACTCAGCTACATTTGTGATGAAAAAATGTATTTCTACATTTGGCTCACACGCATTGAGTTGGAGTAAAATGGACTGAAATACAAAACTTGACAAAATAATCAAATTAAAAAGATGAATAGACTGAGCAACAAAATGAGAGAAAAACTCAACAAAACAATAGAAAAACTTAATAAAACATAGCCAAACAGTCAAGTAAATTATGCAATGAACATAATAAGCACAAATGGATAATAAAAAATGTAATCAAGAATTTGAGCAAGCAACAAACACTCAAGTAAACAATAATTAACTTCTGTATTACTAAAACTAAACAGAAACAAAATAATCAACAAAATGTGTCAAAGTAAAGAAATTAAGCAACAACAGTAGTAAGAAAAGGTTTTTAAAAAGAACAAAATAAGCAATAAGACAACAAAAACAGTAAAAATAATTATGGAAATTTACAAAAACAAAATACCTGTTTAAGCACAATTCATGCAGTTATAATGACATCCACGCTATGACGTTTCACTACATGAGTAGTTTTTTATGACAGTTCACTTTTACTCAAGTACTTCAAGTGCTTCTGCTTCTATTGTGTGATTAGAATTCTAAGGTAACATTACTTTAACTTGAGTACTGTTTCTGTGTACTCACCACTCACTACAGCCTATTTTGACTTGAATTAATACAAAACGGGCTTTAGTTTGGACGTGTTTGTAAGACACGTTTGGCCAAAGGTAAACCTTTATTTACATCTGTGCAATAGAACCAAATTTATTTTAGAAACACACTGTTCTATTGGTTTTCTGTTGAAGAACAGGTTAGCACAGATGTAGATTCAATTTACATACTTTATTTAGTTTAACTCCCATAAAGAAAACAAGCTGTTTCCTAGATTTGTGAAAATTTAAGGAGGGAAAAAAAACAACACACTATCACAGTTTCTCACCTACTTGCATTGCATTTTCTACATTTACATCTGTCAGACAAAAGACAGTCAAACTTTACAAGTTACGGATTTTAAATTTCACTTGAATTAATATAAAATGTGCTCTAATGTTTTCTTTTGGGTCTTTTGACACAAGGATTTAAGCCAATAACCAAGGAGCCACATATTTGTTGGCTGGTCACATGCTACTTTTGTCATCAAACAAATGATTTACATTCTGACACCACCACATCTGACACTCGGGACACATGTTAAATGGCATTTGCATTGCTTGCACACTGTAGACATTAACAACTCATCACTGATGGTTTAATTATGGTTTTATTTCTCCTATTGTTCCAAACAACACCCGTCTCCGTGTGGAATTCATGAATCCTTGTGACAGAGCAAATCTGCCCATCCAGCGCTGATTCCCACACTGCATCAGGAGGAGACAAAAAGAAAAAGAGCGGGCAAATTGAAAGCAGACTAGGAGGAAAAACCTGGATGGTAGAAGTTCCCTTTGACGGGGCACCATTGCAACATTTGCATATATTCAAATAAGGAGATGAATGCCATGCATGAGGGACAAACAAAGACAGTCCAATGGGAGGGCTGCGTCCCTGCTGGGGGCTCAGAAGCAGCCGCCTGTATCCCAGCAGCACCCTTGGAGAGACACAGGGAAGCGGTGTGGGAACCGAGAGGCACCCCCAAGCCGAGCAGAGGGAGGGGAGCCACTTGTAGCTCGTAGCGAATTAGCATTTTATTTGTGTCCATTTTCCTCAGTAATTTCAGTCCCACCACTTCAGCCACAGATGGCTAACATGGCAGAAGGATTAGCATTTGTGTCTAAGATGATAATGATCGAAGTGTTTTTCCAACCACAGCTTCTCACAGTACCATTCATATATTTCATATCTAACAGAAAGAGCATTTTGCCAGAAATTTTAAGTCATATCTGGGTGGGAGACTGATTGCAGATGCTGGTGTTAAGCAAGTATTTTACTTGATCTTATAAGAAAGTTATTATTAATGAGCCTACCTTACAGATCCACAAATAAAGAAGTCATAATGAGAGGACTTATTTCATCTGTTCATCCCCATAAGACTATTTCAGCAGCAAGGAACAATGAAAAATACAATTAAATTGTGGTTGGCTCTGAATCTCAAACACTAAGCACCTCAGGGTATAGAATGGAGTAGAATCAGCAACTAAGTTTATGTAATTTGTGTTTCTGGAGGCCTTCCCTTCGGTGCACCCACCAGAGATTCAGCTGCTTTGCAGCATAAAGATTCGTTTGATCAAATTCACAAGTCTCATTGAGACGTCATGCTCTTATGCCCAAATTCATGGGGCAAAGGATCAGACACATCTTCAGAAGAACGGGTGCAACCAATTAGCAAAAATTCAGTCAACTAAATAGACCACCCAAACAACCGGAACACACATGCTAAACACAGATTTGAATGCTGCAAAGGGTTTGGGGGAAAAATCTTTAGAGGGCACGTCGGTGGAAAAACACTTTGCACTGTTGGAGGTATACGGGCCTCCCCTGTACAGAGGATGAGCTGATATTACAATGCATGTTCAGGCCAATATGTGTGTGTGTGTGTGTGTGGGTGTGTGTGGGTGGTGGGGGGGGGGGGGCGTGCGTCATTTTCATCCTGTGTGACCAAGCATACCACACATGAATGCTGCATCACTGAGCTGTCTTATGCTGTTTCCTTTTCACCTCTGTCAACTTAATTCTTAGAATGAAGTGAAAAGTGTGGCCGTATGCCATATCATCACCTCAGTTAAAATATAGACAAGTTTAAAGATAATCATATTGTTTAAGGACAGTAAAGCTTTGGAGCATGTAAAATGTGCCCCTTCTGCTTTAGTGTCTGTGCCAAATGCCAAAGTAGAAAGCAAGAGGAGCATATCTGAGACCTTAAGCTTCTGCATTTGCATAATGTTTGTTTCCTTCCAATGAAATGTTAAGACACATGATGGTGGAAGCATGAAACCCGGAGATTATCATTAGAAGGATCTAACAGAGCCATTCAGGGGTAGTGAGGAAAAGCAAGAAACTAAGATGGATAAAACTTTACATTTTAATTAGAGAGGGGGACTGGGACGTTGTTTAATTAAAATGGCTGCACTCGTTATTTGAGAAGTATGTTTCATTTTTACATATTTTCTCATATTTAAAACAGAATGTATCTTAACTCAGCACACAAACTGCAAATAAAGGAATATTTTATTTTGCACTGGCCATGTGGAAAACATCGTCCGGTTTGCAGAGCGCTGCTGGATGCCTTCAATTCCTCCGAGCAGCTACACTATAGTAGTAAATATAACTGTTGCTTGTTAGAATGAGTCAAAAGTTGGTAAACCAAAATAAGCCTAAAAATACCTTTTTACATTGGCTAAAACGAAGAAGGCTAAACAGCTCGAAAACATAGTAAAAAGAGACTGCAATACTTAGAATACTATTATTTTAAAACTATACTCAACAATGACAATATGTGCAGATTACGTTCCACTCCGTAACAGACACGGTGTATATACAGTACCTCACACGCTACGGGCTGCTATGAATCTTTTTTGGGAGAAGCTGTGATTTACAGAGCAGTGCCTGAACGCAGCGTACTACTACATCCGGGACTTCCGGTAGTTTCACATGTCGAGGGCTTCAGCTGTTAGAGACTCATGTATGAGAAGAAACTACAGCAGCTAAAGTAGTGGCTTTACGCTTTTGGATAACAAATGGTAATGTTTTTTCAGTGTACTAAATTGTTATCAGATTGCCAGCTTTAGCAGCGGGCTGGACAGCTCAGCAGTGAATTTATTTAACCGGCATTTGTGACTGTGAGAGTCGGTTTGCTAATACGGGCTCAGCTTGCTAACCGTTCGCAGCAGCACAGACAGGTGGCCACGTTTTGCTAAATTTAGCTCATTAACCATTTGCTAACTTTCATTCATTTTGCAGCAGCTTTCAACACGTTTTGTATTTAAGGCCGTTGCATTTGATCTCTTACCTTAAACATAAAGCCATGCCTCTAATATCACCGCTCGTAATGCGTAAACTAACTTATCTGGTAAATAACTCCTGTGAATGATCTTCCCAAAATACTGTTTTGCATGCCAGAGATAAAACACAGCGCCTCTGTAGAAACTCAAGTCTTGGTGTTAAATCTCATGCTTGTGTTTTAACAGGCGTTGATGGGGATTCAGCTGGTGGTCAGCTTGCTGGCTGCCAGCATTATGCAGAAGATGGCTCCACACTGTTCATTTGCACGCTGGCTTCTCTGCAATGGCAGGTATTGTCTCACAGTCCAGTCAGATCAGATGCACACAATCACCTTATCACTGCTCATGCATGTGGTGGTGTTTCCTACAGTTTGTTCCGGTACAAACACCCATCAGAAGGAGAATTGTGTGCACTAGCAGGGAAGCAGATGCCGAAGCCAAACAGGAGAGACAGGTGGGACATGGGGAGAAGGAGAAGGTCACATAAGTCATTAAGTACGGAAACACATGTCGAAAGATTTGTTGATGAAAGTACCGATTTAAATATTTTACCTTTTGTGTAATTAAGACTCGGGGGTTGTCTTTGTTATTGTCTGTACAATACATTGATTTTGAACAAAATTTCACTTTGTGGTTTGTGCAGGAGACAGAATGGAGAGAACAAGCCTCTCACTGTGCCCAAAGACATTGACCTTCACCTGGAGAAAGCACCAGTCAATGTCATTGATGCCCTTGGTAAAGTAAACACTGCACCATGTACCACACTGCAACACAGTGACATTCTATGAGCATAAACTCTCCTCAAACTCTGCAGAAGCATCTTAGTAATCCATTATACATAAATTAAATTCATAACTTATTTAGATTCCTGCACAAAAAACATATAGAACTTAGTGGCTAAATGACATGCAGTACTTTGTGTAATTGTAATGTAGTTCATGACACAAGATCATCTACCACACTATTCATTCTAGCTGTATTATGAATTCTTATTGCTCACCATGAACTAATCATTACTGTCAGTGTGTCTTGTAATACGATTACAAAGACATTTGCATATATGGTTTAGTAATGTTTCAATAGCAATCATGGGAGCACCATGCGTCTAATGACCAATGGACAAAAGAGCCTGGTATGTTTTTAAAATTTATAATTTTACTGTTATGTACTGTGGTTCCTAGAATCACCCACTAATTGCACAGGCTCTGTGGAATCAAACTAGTTTTGTGCTACATTAATAAATAGAAGGGACACTGTTGTCAACTAATTGTGAATAAATCACACAAAGACATTGATTTGCGCCTTAATTCATGGTGATCATTACTAACACTTTAATTGAGCTAAAGTACATATATTATAGCCATATACAGCAGGGGTGGGCAATTCCAGGTCCTGAGGGTGGTGTCCCTGCATGTTTTCCAGCTCTCTCTGCCCTATTCACTGTTGTTTACCTGGACCAGGTGTGTTCAGTCAATCAGAAGCTGGAAGATGTAGTGGGTGGGGCAGAGACAATTGGTAGGGAGGAGGCAGTTGGAAAACAAGCAGCCCTCATTGCCCACCCCTGATCTACAGTGTTGCCAGCTTAGTAAGTTTTATTTATCGTTTGACAAAGACTTTTTTTTTTTCATTTTTCTGTGTTTGTATTTGCAGTGCTGCGTTTTTTTCTGGAGTATCAGTGGCTGGTAGATTTTGCGGTCTATGCAGCTGGTGTCTTCCTGTTCACCGAGTGCTACTACAGCGTGTTAGATGCCAGCAAAGAGGTGAATATTGGAGCCATCTGGTGTGTTCTGACTGTTTTCTTTGGACTGTATCCTTATAAAGTCAACAGAAAGTTGATATACAATCTCTGCTGATTGTAAAATAGTCTTGTTCTAAAGCTGTACGCTGTAATTGTGTGGTATATTTAGATTTTTTTGATGTGGCTTTTTGCAGCTGGATGGATGCAAACTATTTTCCTTCTTTTGGGTTGTTTTCAATTAACTTGTAACCCTCAGAAAGAGTCTGCACACTTTAATGAGCCATTATTTCAGCTCTGAGGAAGGCGGTGAGCGCTCAGTGTGCCTTGCCTTTGGCTTTCTGTCTCTGCTTGTGGCCATGCTGGTGCTGGTGGTCAGAGAAGATTACCTGGAGTTTGGCCTGGAGTCTGGCTTTTCCAACCTTTTTGACAACTTGGAAGTCTTCGCAAAACATCAGGGCTACGCTGACTGGTCGTAAGTACTTCAGAGACAGCAAAAATGTGAATGCTGCTTTGTATAAAAGTGAAAAATGTGTATTTTGAAAATGTTCAGTTTTAAGTTTCTAATCTCTATATGTATCTATGGAATAGTAGCCAGTTATCTCAGTGATGGTGATACCAGTTTGATGTTTTGTCCTCCCTCAGGATCCCAGTGACCAAGCTGACAGTGAAGCTTGCCCTGGCTGCTGTCTGTGCTTACATCGGTGCTCTTCTGGCCTTCCCTGGACTTCGATTGGCTCAGACTCATCTTGATGCTGTACAGATGAACTCAGAACGCCCATTTATCCAGTAAGAGATTATATTTATATTGCCGAAAGCAGCTGACCCTTTGTTTTATTTGAAACAATGGCTCACATGTTCATATTGTTTGACAGGATTCTGCTGCACTTGAGTTTTCTGTCTCCGATCATTGTTTTGATTCTGTGGGTGAAGCCCATTGCAAGAGACTTTTTGGCCAATGCACCACTGGGAAAGACTTCTGTTACACTGTGAGTGCTAGGGTGTATATTACCTGCCATACTTGTTCGTATTACAATCAAAACAAACAACTCTATTTTTTTTTTTTGCTTTTGCAGAGTGTCCAGTGCAGCGTTCGACAGCATGCGTCTATGGATCATCGTGGCCCTCTCTGTGCTGCGGCTGGCGCTGACACGTTATCACCTGCAGGCATATCTCAATCTGGCACAGAAGTGGGTGGAGCAAATGAAGAAGGAGGCAGGACGTATTGCTGCAATAGACATTCAGAGAAAGGTCATTTATTTATTTATTTTTAATGTTGTCCCTTTCTTGTTGTAATGGAATCTGAAAAACTGAAAAAACTAAATTTGTTTTCCAGGTAACACGTATCTTTTGCTACCTGACAGTTGTGACTCTGCAGTATCTGGTTCCTGTTCTGCTCATCCTCTTCTCTACACTGTCACTCAAGGCATTAGGTAGGTAAAATACTGGGTTAAAATAAAAATCAGAAGCTTAAAAAGAATCATCATCTCTTGATGATGAATGATCTAATGCTTCAGTAAAGATGTATGAATTTTTAAGGCTTTTGTAATAAGGCATCTCAGTTGTTATTTTGATTTCATATCGGTGCTTAGATACTTAGCAATATTCCTAGACCTGTGATCTTCACTGTTCTTGAAATAAAATCATGAGTCTTCTTTGTCCAAGAGTGCAACAAGAGTAGGGATGGGAATTGATAAGAATTTTGCAATTCCGGTTCCATTATCGATACTGCTTATTAGAGGTCAACTGATTATCGGTCATTGTATTTTTATATGTTATATCGGTATTGGTGTTTTTGAAATCTGACGGGCCAATATCAAGAAATGAATTAAAAACTGGGTTATTTCGGCTCAGCCGCCTCTCTCCCTCTCTCGTGCCACTTCTGTCTCCAGCATTGTTCCGCCCGTGGCACCATCTGATTGGTTAAACAAGCCACACTATAGGTAATGTTTTCTCACGTGGAGAACTTAAGCTCTGGAGAGTAAGCATATGTGTCGAAGGTAAACGCAGAAAACTCTCCCAAAATTGTAATAAACATCCCAGTGCTCTGTCTCACAACAACCACAAATTTTACAGTGTGTAGCAGAATAGAGCTGAGTAAACATTAGCTCCCGCTAACGTACCTCCCGTACCTCTTGCGTCCCTCACATGTCTGTGAATTACTTGAAAGAAGGTGCTGATAATATTGACAGACAAACAGTCCATGATAGTAAAAGCGCGTGTGTGTGTGTGATTGAGAGAGGGCACGTAAAAAACTCAATTCACTTGTTTTATTTTAGGGAAGCACACTAGTTTATACCATAACATTGGTTGCCCGGTCTGGCTCTAAACGCTCAACAGACTGTATTAGCAATTGGAGAATGTATGTAATGTGGAGAATAGTGTGCGTCTGTGTGAAAGTTGCATGAAAAACTCTACAGCTCACGACTACTACAATAACTTGAGTCTAGGATCCATGCAGTTCTGGAGCTATTTATTTTCTGATTGTTTGGTTAAATAAACATGTTTTAGGCATTTAAAGAAAGTTAAGTGTTTGTATTATTCAACATTTTTACACAAATTTTTACACTTTTACTGCAAATTAATATTGGCTCCAAATATTGGTTATCAGCCTCCTTAACTACTAATAATCTGTATCGGCTTTGAAAAATCCATATCGGTCGATCACTACTGGTTATCGATTTGATTTCTTAAAGATTGTCTTATGGATTCTGTTTGGCTGAAGAAGAGTACAGACAGACTTATTACCATGTCATTTTGTCTTTGTGATATGTTTCAGCTCTGAGATTACCCTTTTCACCATCATACCAAACAGGGGTTAGTTGTTCTGCTAAACTGTTTCTGTTGTGGGTTTGTGCTAGTGATCAACTAATATGGGTTTTTCAGGACCGATACCAATTATTAGTAGTTAAGGAGGCCGATAACCGATATTTGGAGCAGATATTCATTTGCAGTAAAAGTGTAAAAATTGATGTAAAAATGTTGAATAATGCAAACATTTGACTTTGTTTTAAATGCCTTAAGCATGTTTAACCAAACAAATAGAAAATAAATAGCTCCAGAAGTAAATGGAGTTCCTAGACTCAGAAGTTATTGTAGTAGCTGTGAGCTGTAGAGTTTTTCATGTGACTTTCACGCAAACACACACTATTCTCCACATTACATACATTCTCCCCATTGCTAATGCATAGTCTGCTGAGCATTTAGAGCCAGATTGGTGAACTATTATATTATCAGCAGCCTTCTTTAAAGTAATTCAGACATGTCGGGAGGTGCTACGAGCTAGCAGAGCTGCCGCTAATGTTTACTCCACTCTTGCGTTATTCTGCTGCACACTGTAACATTGGTAGTAGTTGTGAGATAGACTGGGATGTTTATTACAATTTCGGGAGAGTTTTCTGCATTTGCTCTCCGCAGCTTCTCCATACGAGAAAACTTTAAAAACTTTACCTCTCCGCCGTGTGTGTGTGGACAGTTTCCACTTCAGTGGCTCTACCATTTACGCCTACTGTGGCTTGCTTAACCAATCAGATGGCACCATGGGCAGAACAATGCTGGAGACAAAATTGGCAGGAGAGAGAGAGGGGTGGCAGCATCTGAGCCGAAATAACCCAGTTTTTAATTGATTTCTTGACATTGGCCCGTCGGATTTAAAAAATATACTGATATACGTCAAAATTCCAAATATCGGCCTCGATAATCAGCCCAGCCGATAATTGGTTGACCTCTGGTTTGTACTTTGGGTTGAGAATCTTTATCATGTCCCTACAGAAAATGAGTGAGAATTAATTAAAACTAATCATATTTGATAGAACTACAACATATGACTTTAACATGTCATAAGAGGAATCTTACTGAAAGTCAGGGGCCTCTGCCGTGGGAAAAATGGTGCAGTCTTTTATCACAAACCTAGTCACTCGTTGGTGACTTTAATTTATTCTTTTCTCAGCCATTCTTTTCTTCCTGCCTCAGTCAAAGCAGTAGTTAGTGCAGAGGTGCTGCAGCCTCTGAGCCAATCTGACTCTGGTAGTAATCATCTACATCTAATGAATGGAAAGGGTGGTTATATGTATAGTGAAAGCAAGTTTACATAACCAATCAAACAGCACTAACTGATGCAGTAGATTAAATCTGGAGCGGGTGCTGACATTACTGTTTGCGACGGATGCAGCACTGTTAGCCGTGCTGGTGCCTTGCAGTCTGTCAAATACTTGGCATTATGAGCTGCATGAAATTGCATGCTGGTTGTATAAAGGTATTTCCTCCCTTACATGAAATGACAGCTTGCAAGTACTGCAGGAGGCCCTGCTACTGTCTTTACATGTAAAATAGTGCCATTATTTTTGCACTTCTGCCTCGTGATACGTTGTAAACAAAGCAGCGCTGTGTGCGTGTGATGTCATCATGTACGTGACGGGATCGATAATGGAATCGTTAAAGCAAGTATCCTAACGATCCCAAGGAATTGATCCACAGGGAGCCGGTTCTCAGCAAGCACCGGTTCTCGATTCCCATCCCTAGACAAGACCAAGTAAAAATGTTCTCCAGGTCAAGACCAAAACAAGATCCCCCATAAGTGATCTTGTGAGACCTCAAGACCTATGGTCTCAGTAGTACAACACTGCAGCTTGGTCTTGAATTTTCAGATCACAAAAATTTGTTGTTTATTTTTATGTCAGGGAGTTATTTTGACAATATTTTTATCATCTCAGCCACATTTTCAACTATTTCTAAATCCTCATTATCATTTTATTTACATATACAAATAAACTGTTCAAAGTCTGGTGGCCTTAGACTTTGAACAATGTCTTTGTTCAAAGACTTTGCCAAAGTCTGAGGCCATCAGTAGGATTGCTGCTTTGGTGACGTTATAGTGACAATACATCTGCATTTCTCTTGGTCTGTAAAAACAATTACACTAAAGGTGGCATACATCTATGGTACAATACTGTATATAAAACATGGAAATATTAAAGGAGAATAGTGTAGTACATCTATAATAGTTAGGTTTTATTTTGAATCAGTATTTGATGGTTTTCTGGCTTAGATGTGAAACTTTTTTTTTAATGTTTTATCTTTTTACCTGGATCCTAAGTGTAATAAAAGTTTTGAGTCTGAATGTTTGTTATATCATTACTATTCATATGAATACACTAAACTCATCCTCTGTGTTGTCTGTGAAATGCACAGGAGACTTCAGGTGGGGAATGGCTGCAGAGGAGACCCCTGGTGTGACCCCGGCGCTCGTTTTACCCACGGCTGCTCCTGTGTTGCCTGGTGGTCTCGATGAGGATGAAGAGGGGGTAGAGGACATGGAGGAGGACATCCAGGCCACAGTAGCTCACCTCTCAGAAACTTTCACAGCACTGCGTTCCGTCCTCACGCCACTGTTCTTCAGAGGCTTCTTTGCATTTCTCACCTGGTGGGTGGCTGCCTGCCAGGTGATCAGCTCTCTGTTTGGCATTTACTTCCATCAGTACCTAATGCAGAACTAACCGGAGGAAACAGGGATGTACAGTTTAAACCTGCGACGCAAACGCAGCCCAGCTGTTGATATGCTGCTGTACGACAGAGAGGCTTTCTCACTAACACACAACTACAAGACAAAGGCTTTGAATAAGAGGTGTTGAGAAAGGACTGTATATTGCTAAAATATAATGTTATAATGACCAGCAGGCCACTGGTATTGATAATGGTATACAAAGATGACCGGGCATCCTTGAACACAAAGTTTTTCATATAACTTTTCAGAAATGTCCAGTGTTACCTGAAATGTTCTGCTCAGAACATTGTTATATGCTGCAGTTTGGAGATATTTAATTGTTCCCAGGGGTATTAGTATTAGTGCTTTATCCTGGCATAGATGAAACATATTTTTGTGTGGGATTCTGTCCCTCATAAGAAACCGATTCAAGAGTGCTAAACGTTTTTTTTTTTTAAATCTTTTTTCTGTTGTAAGGTTTTGATCTCATAGAAGTACATTAGTAAAGCTGTGGCTGACACAGCTGCTGTGTGAATGAAAAGAACTGAACTGTTTTTTTAATGGATGAAAACATTTCCTTAAGAACTTCTAAGTGCCTGGGAGCTCAGGGATTATGAGTAATAGTTCCTTTCTCCCTGTTTGGATTCAGAATGGAAAGTGATCACATTCTGTTTAATTAAAAATTCAACACTCCAAATACTTCTCTGTATTTGCCAACACTATTATTAATGAGCTCACTGTGTAGTTTTTTCAGTTTTTCTTTTTACAATCAGTCATGTACACTAATCTACGATAACATAACCATTAACCGATTAAGTGTTCATAATGTTGATTATGTCGTTCCAGTGGATTTTGTTAGTGGGTGGATGTATTAAGCAGCAAGTGAGCATTTAACCCTCAAAGTGCTGTAATCAAAGCAGCAAAGTGGCCAAAGTAAGAATCTCAGCAACTTTGACAAGGACCAAATAGTGATGTAATGATTGAGTCATTGCATTCAAACCTAAAGATTTTGTTGGGTATGCTAGTCTGCAGTGGATAGTACCCGAATGAAAGTGGTTTAGGGATGAACAACCAGATTTCAATCGAACTGAGTGTTTGTGAAATGTGTGGGAAAAACAGGTTAGATTCATGAAGGCCCAAGCTCACAACTTATAGTATTTGAAATATATGTCACTATAACGTCTTATTGTGTAATGTACTGTCAGTTATTTCACCTTTCAGAGGTCTGGTAGAGCTCATGTCTTGGGTTAGAGATGTTCTGGCACCAAAAGGGGGAACCTACGCAGCATTATGTAGTAGTAGTGTTTTGTTTCCTTAAGGCCAGCATATCCTGTTCAAATTCTGACCCGATTTGCGGCTGTGCACCCCCCCAGCATTCACATGTGATTTTGGCCAAAGATCATGCCTCATTATCGCTGTTTTATGAGCTGCCCAGATGGTTGGAACCTCAAATCATGTGTCCTCACACAGCACAGCAGCAGATGACGGCGAGTAAAATCATGAAGAAAGCAATAAGCGTCACAGAAATATCTCATACTGGAACCAGTATGTTAGATTTCACTAAAAGTTTAACATTTCCACACAGATGGGCAGGCATAAATGTAGTAATATTTGAGCTCCATGTCTGTGTATGACGGGGGGAGAGCAGCTGTGCCAGGTGTTGTAAAATGGAAGGGAAAAGATATATTTCTGCTCAGTATTGATTGAAAAAGGATATTTGGGGTGTTTAATCTCACTTTTACAGTGCACGTTGAATACGCATGCATGTACAGCTGAAGCAGTTGCACAATGTACGTACTACACCTTTATTTTGACACATTTCTAAAATCGCACAGTGTACGTCAGCCTTTACTTCAGGGGTGTCCAATCATTGCCACAAAGGGCCGAGACACTGTAGGTTTTCTTTCCAGCCACTCACTAAAGCAGGTGTT
>JAQQAE010010864.1:0-13884 GCA_029823295.1 Pseudamia nigra | reverse complement strand
GGCTCACGTTTCACTACATTCTCTACATGACTCAGACGCCCGGGAGGCTCCTGCCCGACCCCCTGACCCCCCCGACCGGTCACACACCCTCACGGGGACTTTCACATGACGTCATCCGTTCCCGAACCCTGAGCTTAAGGTCAGAACCAAACTGTGTCATTCGTTTGTTTACAATAAGTTCATTTGGTTTAATGCGCTTCATTAATTTGTTCCATTTCGCTGCATTAAAAAGTAACAGTTCAACGCTACATGTCAAGTCAAAAACTCGCTGGACCGACGCTTCCCTCTACGACATATTTGCTGGTGGGAAAAAAAAATTTTGGCCAAAAATGCGTCCCAGAATCTGAAAAAACATCGCGATACGAAAGAGGCAGACCCAGAAGTGATACACAAACGAGTAGCTAGCTAGCTAATATAAGCAGCTTCCAGCTGTTAGCAACGTGCTAGCAACAACACAGTAGCCTACAAAACGCGCGCAGACCAGGGGATGCATGTATCACACGACGCTAAACCAGAGCTACTCCAACGGCGACAGGCACATGCACCCAAACTACGGCCCATAGCATGTGCTAATACCAGCAGCTACCAACATGCTAACAGCAATATAGTAGCCTCAGACATCATCGGTAAACACAGCCGAGCCGGACCGTAAACAGAAAACACACACGCCACATCAACTCGAACGGCCCACAACTGTGTAAGTAACACAGTCACATGCTAACTGGTTAGCTTAGTCACTAAGCCAACTCACACTGCCTTGCTTCCCTAACACCGAGCTAACTAGCTGCTAGCCAGGCCAACTCGAAACAAAAACAACGTATTATTTTCACACACCGAAGCACACAAAACACTTGCTAACGCTACGTTTCATGTCCCGGTCGAACGTCCCAAAATTAAGGTCGTTCACTCTGGGTTCTAAGGTCCCACATGAGTCAGCTAGCTTACGATTAGCTGTGATTCCATTCCCGGACGCCGAGGCTGGGTCCGGGATGCAGTCAGCCGACACACAGCATCAGCCGCATCATAAGTCAAGGTGAGAAGACATTCTAAATCATTTTTACAACTAATTTCATGTTTCCTTCTCATATAATTAACGTAACCTTCTTTTCATATAATAATAATGAACAAACATGCGCGTACGGGTGTGTAATATATACTTTATATGGGAGTTTTCATGGATCCCGGAACGGATTAATGTTATATTTACATATATTCCAACGGGAGTGTGACGCCGGAACGGATTAATTTCATACAGCGAGGAACCATCGTATCAACAACACCGGTTTCTCGGGACCCGAGCTCATCATGGACGTCGTGTCCTCCGGGATGAAGAGGAAAAGGACCGTCCAAATTGTTATCATTGCAAAGTTCAAAAGCAGCATCTGTGATGGTCTGGGGGTGTGTTAGCGCCCCCCAAGGGTGACTTAGACGACTGTGAAGGCACCATTCACGCTAAAAGGTATCAACTGTCATTCTTGTTGTAATTTGTGCATTATTTTGTTCCTAATTTGTTCGCACTTTACCCCAGTTCATCCATCCATTCATCACCTCATCTTCCACTTATCCTGGTCAGGGTCCCGGGGGCAGACACCCCTCTCCCCAGGCGTTCCCAGGCCAGCCGACACACATACCGTATTTTCTGGATTACACGCAGAGTTTTTTGCGTAGTCTGGCCAGGGGAGCGACAAATACACCGGAGTGACTTGTATATTAATTATTTCGAGTGTTGGGTGTTTGTCACACTGACAGCCGCTAGAGGTCGCTGTAGGCTTGTGTACCTGCATCTGCCACATCTGTATTACTGACAATTTAAAATGTAGACATTACCGGTAACAACCGTACCTGCCGTCAGTTTAACACCGAACGCGTCGGCGCCGTCACTGACCCGATGAGGCGGGGCGGCGAGCCGCCAGCTCTGCCTTCTGGTGTCAAGCACGCGACTAATACACATTTTTTTCTTCTTCATTATGCATTTTGTGACTCGTGCGACTAACATTCCGGAGCGACATATAACCCAGAAAATACGGTAGTCCTTCCAGCGTAATCTGGGTCTGCCTCAGGGCCTCCTCTCAGTTGGACCTAGTTTTGGCAACTCGGGGACCAGACCAACCAGGCCCCCGCCTTCGTCTGCCACCCAAACCACACAGCACCGGACCCTTATGACCCTTCCTGCAGGTGGGGGGCCCACGGGAAGACGTAGTCCTAAGGGTCTGAATCACACTTGAGGTCCATTTATTCTCTACGCAAGTGTGTTATGTATCAAACGTTGTCAAACGTCTCTGGCATTTATTCTCCAATATGTACTTTACGTGGGCGTGGATGTACACAATACATCCACTAGTGGGCAGTGTGGAGTCAGACTGCCCTCTAGTGTTTGATTGCATTGGATTTGTCTCTGAAAATACGAAGCAAACATTTTTTTGTCATGAATCATTAAGTCTCAAACATTTTATTTGTTCCCTCTGGTCCATCTTTAACTTTTTGCTCCGTTATTAAGATATTACAGCAAATAATCTGACAAATGAGTGCCGTGCTGGGGTTTGATTACATGTTGTTATGGTAACGGGTCGGACCGAGACAGACCTTCGTATTTTGTATTTATTCAGTATGTTCATAGTTTTACCTGAGATTCACTCGACTGCAGTTGTTGATAAGTGTTTACATTAACAACACTGTGATATGACTTTGTTCAACGCTGCTTCGTGAAGTTTTAGCATCTATAGGCTAGCGGTTAGTTAGCTTCCTCTACATCATACACCGTTCATACGAATATGGTTACATCCTGTTTTTGATTCCAAGATGTCGTCTAAGATGTCACTAATACATACAGTCTATGGCGCAGACTGTCCTCAAAAAGTTGAGCCGTTTCTGTTAACCTTTTGGTGTTTTAAGTTGCGTTCTGTTCTTCTTCTATTCTTTCGTGAGCTGTAGTCGCTAGAGCGCCCCCACAGTTTCCGGTGGCACTGCTCCGTTTCATACGTTAGCGACGGATCCATAAGACCCTCCAAAACTCTGTATCCGTATGTGGACTTAACGCAGAGTATAAATGGACCTCGAGTCCGACCTGTCACCTAGGACTACTTTGCCTCAGGAGACGCTACCAGGGGTGAGTTGCCCTGACGACATAGCGCCCATGTTCGAGGGGTTTGTGTGCCTGAGGGTCACTCCGGCATACAAACCCCTCTGCCACGATAAGGTGGCGATTCAAGGAAGGTGTTAAAGGTCGGACAGCAGCGGGTTCCACACCGGTGTCCCCACAGAGACTACAAGTACCCACGCATCACCGTGGACTAGTGTTGGTCCCCACTCACGTCTAAAAACACACATCGACAATGTCTGTGCTCTTATATAGAAATCGTCCAGGTTTCTAAAATGGATTGGTCCCACCAGGTCTCTCGGGGCTTTTCCCATCAGCCACTGCAGCAGCGAGACTCGATGGTGTTGGTGTGGAAACAAGGAAAAAAAAAAAAACAAACTAAGCTTTTACTAGTTCACCCATTTGTTCATTATTTGGTTCATTTTGGTTTGTTTTCTTTGATATTTTGCTCCTTTTTGCTCACTTTAGTTTCCATTTTCTTGACCCTGTTCATTTTTACTCATTTTTGGTATTACTTTGTTCATTTCGCTGATCATATTGTTCATTTTCTTTACTATTTGTCAATTATTGTTCAATTTCTTTCATTTCGTGGTGCACAACAGTACATTAAACAGGCAAAGAAATATTTCGAAGCCAGTGTGGTCACCCCGAAAGGTGACACGTCAGGCGGGAAAACTGGGGTCCAATCAGAAGTGAGCAGCCAGCACACATGTGGAACACCAGGTGTGAACGTCTGGATGTCAGGATGGACGTTCAAGCCAGGGTCTGAGTCGCTCTACTGTCCTTCAGCTTCGCTCACCTGAATAAAAAGTGAAACAGGAGCCCGACCGGAGGCCTGGAGACTGTTTGTAGAGTCTGATGGAGTCCAAACCACCTGTTGAGACTGCACCGACCGAGGTGGCGGCTGTTGCTTATTGGACTGTGAATCAACCGATTTTTTCCCCCGGTGGGTGGAAACGGCTTCCAGCCAGGGCTCGGCAGAGTGTGTCGAGGTTTTTTTTTTTTTAGACCAGGCTGGAACATGATGTTGTCTTGAAGGCGTCGCAAATCAAAGCAGTAGATCAGTCACCTTCTTTTTATTTTTTTTTCTTCAATCTATTGGTGTGATTTTTGTCTGAGCATGAAATAGAGCAGCTGCTGAGGAGAGTCGTGAAAGTGGGGAGTTACGACGCGAGGCCCGTGCGAGTTTCTCGCTGCCTCCCACTCGGCCGAATTCAATTCATTAGCGTTTATTGGGATGAATGTTACATGAGGCGGGCGGCGCGATACAGCCTGAATATAGCGCCGCGGTAAGCTGGTGGATTCACACTTTTCCAGTTTAAGAATAATGTGGAGAAACTCACCAAAACCTGCCAAAACATCTCATTTTTTTCCGTTGGTTTGCGTTTTATTCTTTCAAAAAACAAACACTGTGGAATATAAGAATATAAGAAAGATCACGGAACTTCTTCTGTTTATTCCTCACATGGTCGTGAGGCGTCGGTCGGGTGGCCAGCGTCGTCCGTCCGTCTGTCCACGCTTGAACTCAACAAAAAAACTGAAGTATGTTCACCAAACTTGGCCATTAGGGCTGATCGCGATTAGTGATCGTGAGAAATTTCAGGTCGATTACGGTGATCAGCTGTGAGCACATTTACACAACCAAACATGGTGGAAATGTGCGTTTGAGGCCAGTGGAGGGGAGCGGCACGCCGCGGATGCATCTGGTCTGCCGCGATGTCAAAAGAAGGCGGCGAAGGAAATATGCGTGACAACAGCCAATCAGAGTCAACATTTTCCTGCTCCACTTTCGTTTGGAAGCTGCCAGAGAAACAAACAGAATGACCGAATGTGAGGTACAAACGGCGCTGATGGCAGCCATGACTTGGAGTTGGAGGCCATGAGGTGAGGTGAGAAGCTGCCCGACGTCGGTTGCGTGGCGGTGGTTTGCGTATCTCCAAAGTGACGCGGAGCAAATTAAGCCGATGCACAAGGTACGTCAGTAATCGGTGCCTCAAAAACCGACAATACGACAAATCCGTTTAATCATTTGAAGAAATAAAACCGAAGTGATTATACGGAAGCCGTTAAAATGCGAGCGGCGTCTGCAGAGCCTGACACTGCTGCAGCACACGTAGCATTAGCAGTTCGGACACTGTCATTTTATATATTTCGACATTTGTACTGTTGAGTGAAAACTGTTTTTATATGTTCCTATGTCCATCTTATTTAATTTGCTTTGTTATTTACTTCGTATGTTCATGCAATATTGAAATCATCTCTAGTTTCTTTAGTTTTTCAGTAAAGATGCTTTAAAACTGGCAATTTAAAACAATACAAAAAAATGGAGACAATAGTCGAGATCGGGCGAGATCATTGTTTTCACCATAATACAAAGGTAGTATTGTTTAGTACAACTAAACAAAACATACATTCTGCACATTAAGAATTTGACTGAAAAGGCGTCGGCTGAAGTTAAAGCTTGTTTTGCCGCTAGAGGGTGTTTGACGTCTCATAAAAGCTAAAGAACGTCGCCGTCGTGTGCTAAGGTCTGGAAATAGGTCATGAGGTCATAACGTAACATTTTTACCATTGTTACGATCCAGTTTCCATAGGCGTGGTTTTCAGCTCAGGGAGTCACTGACTGACACATGTTCGGAGGATGTGGGTGTGGTTTGTAAACTCTTCGTGATCAGCGTGAATGAGGAGTTAACATAAGCAGCTGTGCGAACATGTGGAGGAGGAGATTGAAACACAGCTCAGAGAGAACGGAACCATTAATCTACAGACCAATGATCAAACTTTTAAGTAGCATGGCAACACAAATGTATATATTCACCTTAAAAAACTCTGAACTACAACAAAACGACCCAAGCACGGGTTGGCGATTCATCAGAGGAAAGTCCACGGATCACCGTGGGTATGCTTCGCCGGATCCAGAACCAGGCGTGTGGGGGTGAGTTTTGCAAACACACATCTCCATCCTCCGACAGGACAGCGTCAAAACACATCACCCAGGGCTAGTACAGAACATAACTCAAGCTCTGTACAAATTAAAACCCTACGGTGAGGGTCGTAAGGGGTTTTCTGCTTCGATCGCGTCGTTTCACGCACTTCAGACTTGATTACATTTTAACCCGTCTGAGAACAACCTGTTGGGCTACAGCTGTGTTTGGTTATTTGGTTTGGGTTTCCATCGCCCTCTACAGACGGTCTCGTTCAGAGCGTCAGCTGAATTACATGTTGACTACACAACATGTCACAGTTCATGTGGGCTGGCGTTAGACGAGCGATAACGCGGGGCTTCAAACGGACACCAGGGTTTATTTGTTCAGCCCACAGCGCGGTGGGGGGTGCGATGGGACGAGCCCAGATTTACCTGGAAAACGTGTTGACGTGGCGGATTGATGTGAACCTGCTCAGGCTGCAGAAAAATCACTGGTGTCACACCTGAATGCTGCTGCGTGGGTACGAGCAAGCGTTCGGGTTTAGCTTTTCTAAGAACGCATGTCTGGAATCGGTCAGGTGCGCATGTCTGGATGGTTTGAGCAGATACTTCACTCTGCGTGTTCTGCTGAACTGTAACTGCAACGAAATGGGGAAAAAATAACAAAAAAGTATCAAGTAAATTAATGGAAATGAAAGAAAAATCAACAAATTAATCAAGACTCGAAACATATTAGCGGGAAACGTCCAGAAATTGTCCTGAGAGAGAAGGAAACTATGGACTAAAGATAAAAGGTAGCACAACCCTGCATCATTTTAAAAAACTTTATAAACAGTTAATTTTGATGAAATATGCAAACGGAGCACTGTGTCTTGTGCATTAACGACAATGTAGCTGATTTATTTTTTATTGATGTTGTGAAATAAACGAAGGCTGCGACAGCTTCAGCTCGTTCTATTGTGAAGCACCTTGGAGGAAACTTCAGCATCAGCGACAGAATCAGGCTGTGAGGCTTCACGGAGCTGAGACACCGAGTGAACTTTGACCCACTTCTGCCTCACGATCACACTCCACGGCTCGGGATGCGAAGACTCGGTGGCCTCTGCAGCGCCTGCGACACTGAAACCCTACGTCCTGCCGAATGGCGCCCGGTTCGGTGCCGACACCTCGTCTGAGCAGCGCCGGGTTCCTACCCCGACGTGTGACAGGTCGGATGGCAACGCAGAACCTTGATGCTGCTTCACTACTCGAGGTGTCAGCTGAAATGTTTGCCCTCGGGGGCCGTAAGAAAAACATCACTGCATGTGTCATGGCGAGATCGGATTCCACGTACAGCAGGGCGACCCGGTGAACATGCCTGGTGTAAAATGCCCAAAAGAATCTACCGGTGCTGCACGTCACTCGAAACGGTTGCAACCAGTGCAAGAAATGTCTAAAAATAAATTCAACACATCGACTTTTATGAAGCTTTATGCTTTTTGCCCACATTTACATATTCAGGTATGTGTGACAGTTAATTGGGGTTATAGTGGCGACAAAGTCACGACCAGAGGGCAGGAAGGCGGGACCGACACCCAGATCAAATCACGACAAATGCCAAGACAGTCAAGAAGAATGAGGATCGACACGAGACCAGCTACTCAGCAAAACGCGTTCAGACGTCCAGCTCTGTTCAAGTCGGACAGATTGACGTGTTTTGAAGGGTAGACGTCCCCCCGTCAGTCGGACAGATCGACGCAACCGTGGGAAGAAAAATCAAAACCTGGCAGAAACTTTTATGCCTTAAAGAAACATCTGAGAGATTTTTTCCAACCACAGCACAGATACTGACAAATCGGTAAACACACTGAATATTTATACCTCGACAGGTTTAGCCTTGACAAGATGCGAACACGTAAACGATGGTTTTAAAGCGCAGACATGATTAAAAACCTCACTGTAACGTCATCCATCCATCATCTACAGCTTATCCGGGTCAGGGTCGCAGGGGCAGCAGTCTAAGCAGAGAAGCCCAGACTTCCCTCTCCCCAGCCACCTCCACCAGCTCCTCTGGGGGGACCCTCGGGCGTTCCCAGGCCCTGTCCTGGGTCTGCCCCAGGGCCTCCTTCCAGTTGGAACTAGTTTTGGCAGCTGGGGACTAGAACCACACATTCTCCGCCTTCATCTGCCACCCAAACCCTTACGATCCTTCCTGCAGGTGGGGGGCCCACACGAACCTCACTGCAACTGTGAAAGCACACACGTGTTTTACAGCTGCGGGTACAGTATTAATCAGAAAGCTAAACTGTGTATATTAGTAACAAATTGACTGTGATGTTGCCCATTGGTTTTTGAAGGGTCATTTTTAAGGCCAATCAGGTTGTCACTTTGTGGATGACATGTTGGAGGCAAAAGCACAATATTATCATATTTGGCTGAATGGTGGTGGCGCTAAGGAGTCTTATAACGAAGCTAATGTGGGAATATATTTTTATCTTGTTTTTGCTTCTGTCTGGGCTGTGGACAAACAAAGGTCACGCAGCTCGGAGAGCAATGTGTGTAGGGTCCCCCCATCCTACCCTGTCTTATTGGATATGACACGAAATGAACTGCCACGTGTGTTACCGTGGCAACCTGCTGTGGTGTTTGTCATCACTAGGACATGCTGGCTGGGGGCGGTACCCGTTGGCTTGGATACAGCACACGTACGCATCCAAGGACATGCATGAAGTATCAAACTCACACATTACCGACGCCCTCTGTAAAATGCTTCGAATATAAATGTTGTGATGCAACTGTATGTCTGCAGAGAGGTTTTTTTCTATGCCTTCAAGCTATTTTATTTATTTTACGTGTAAAAGGTTTTTGCCATTTCTTGATTCCTCCCTTATGGCTATTAACCCAGAACCAAAATATTGCAAATGGCAGCAAGTGTGCATCACTTTACAACCGTCCTGCAAAAGCGGCGTTGTCTGGTTGTTTTTTTTAATGGGTGTTAATGGACGCCATGTCAGTCTGCAGCTTTGGAGAGACGAGGACCAGGTGCGAGTCCACGCTACGTCCAGCGCCGGGTGTGAAAACAGGAAGTTGGAGAACGGCAGGAGGGAACTGAGAAGCCACCGCAGTCAGAACACAGACATCCTGCACAGGCGACAACGTGCACACGCACAAACACGCACACGCACAAACAGCCGGGTGATGACACGCCCAACGCACGCCGAGGAAGGAAAAGCATCGGGGAAGCCGAATCGACACCCCAACAATAAGACTACCAGCCTCTCATTTAAAGCCAAAGCGCCATAAAAACTTTTTTTGACGCGTTACGGCTCAGACGGGAACGACAGGCTGTCGAGGGTCGAATTAAGACCAAGCAGGACATTTTCACAACAAAAAAAAAAACTGCGTGGACACGTTGGATTTATGACAAAGCCTTTGTCCAAGTTCTTTTCTTTTTCCCCCTCAATGCTCCGGTTTCACGTTTCTTTTTTTTTTGTCCGCTTTTTCTTTCTTTTTAAAATGGTGAAACCGAACACTCCACACTCCAAGGTTTTATTTACTGGAAGATCTGGTTTACAGGTAAAAATGACATTCGCTGGTTAATTGTCACACAAATAACAGCGACCTACAATTTGCCTTTTCTGTGACGGCCGGTTCATCCGCCTCGTCCGTGAAAACAGTATTAAATACGACTTTCCCATTAGCTGCATGCAGGGCCTTTTATCCGGCTGAATGACACCGCACACCGGTTTAGTTGGGGTTTAACAACAGTTTGGTAACAGAATGAGAGCAACAACTTCCATTGAAAAGTGACGGGAGTTTGTTTTATTGCGCATATAAAGCAGCATTTCATTGTACTGAATAATGGTCGCGGCTCGGACTTTTCTGTACAATGTGAAAGCCCACATTTTTACTGTCAAATTCTGTCCTAAATTACAGAATATCAGCCGGTGAACGGCCCCCGTTTGGTTCAACATTCATCATGTGTCACTGCATCCGTCTCTTCTACCCTCACATAAAAGCATACGCACCTGTAAATAACAATTTCCAGTGTGGCGTTCGTTTAATTGCCGGGTCCTGCTGGGAATCAATCTGAATATTAAATACGTCCGTCGCTGGTCAACATACGCAGCTTTGAAATGCTTTAAAGGGCAGTGGTTTTATATTACCCGGAATTTCATTTCTCAAATGTGAGACGCTGAGGCTGAAACGCCGCCGCTCGGTACCTGCAGCGAACTCGGCTGACCCCCGGCCTGAAGGCCCGTTTATTCCCTACGCAAGTGCGTTATGTGTCAAAGGTCGTCAAACGTCACTGGCATTTATACTTCAATGTGTACGTTACGTGGGCGTGGATGTACACGGTCCATCCACTAGTGGGCAGTGTGGAGTTCAGACTGTCCTCTAGCGTGCAGCTACATTGGATTTGTCTCTGAAAATACAAAGCGAAATTTTTTTTTTGTCATTTGTTCCCTCTGATCCATCTTTAACTTTTAGCGCCGTTATTAAGATATTACGTCAAATAATCCGACAAATGATTGCCGTGCTAGGGTTTGATTACATGTTGTTATGGTAGCAGGTCGGACCGAGTCGGACCTTTGTATTTTGTATTTATTCAGTATGTTCATAGTTTTACCTGAGAGTCACTCGACTGTTTAACACTGTTTCGTGAAGTTATCGCATGGCTGTAGGCTAGCGGTTAGTTAGCTTTCCCTACCTCGTACGCCGTTCGTAGGAATATGGTTGCATCCTGTTTTTGGCTCCAATATGTCACTAATATATACAGTCTATGGCACAGACTGTCCTCAAAAAGTTCCTGTTCATCTGTCAGCGTTTTAAGTTGCGTTCTGTTCGTCTCCTATTCTTTCGTGAGCTGTACTGCGCTAGAGCGCCCCCACAGCTGCTCCGTTTCCTACGTTAACGACGGATCCATAAGACCCTCCAAAACGGACCGAACTTTAACGTGAAGCACGCTGAGCCCGGGGGGAAACGACCCGTCTGTATGAGTATGTGGACCTAACGTCGAGTATAAATGGGCCTTAAACCTGTCGTCTCCCGGAGTTTCACCGCTATCGTTTCAGGAGCCAAAGGGCGACTGCTTCTTATTTTTGTCCAGATAAGGCGACGTGTCTGCGGCGGAGGCGTTATCACCGGAGGAGGGGGAGTCCTTCAACTCCTCTGCTCCCCGCTAACAGCCCGTCACACCACGACAGATTAGAGAGGAGGCCAATAGAGATAAAGGAGAGTACTTGAACACAGCATGGACAAAAGTATGTGAACGCCTGAACCGTGCAGCTGCGAGGCAGTTGTCATTCCACAATCGTGGGTATTAATCAGCTCAGGTGCTGCGGTTTCAGGCTTTTCCAGACGTAAAAATCTGTAGAACACATGGCATTTCAGCACAATAAATGTTAAAGCCGTCATGACGTGTCAGATAATTTCTTAAAGGTCGACTTTTGGGCCTGAGTGAAACATGAAGAAACGCAGACGCAGGAGCGGTGGATGCGTTTCACTCGACCGACGGCTTGTGTTTGCAGGCCAAAGCCTTCAAAGGTCGCATGAAAAGTTGTAGCTGGTTTCAAGAAGACTTTGCGTCGGTCCTGGTCTCGTGCAGTTTTACTTGGTCTTGTCACACAAAAAGGATTTGGGATTTTTTGGTTGAGACCCATCGAGACCAGGGGGGACGGCACTAAAGTTCAGTTTATTGGTTAATATCATGACTGAGAACTTCTCTTTTTTTGTACTAGTAACAGATTTTTGTCTTCATCATTGTCACACATGGATTGGTCTCCACAGAGTCCACACCTCCACTTGCAGCAGGTCATAAACTTCACACTTGTTTTTTTCTTTAGCTTCTGAAAAAATAGAACTTGGATCACATCATCCAAAGCTAGTTCGGTTTCCCTCTTCATGAGGTGGAAACATCATTTCTCATACTTCTGTTTCGAGTTTTCTCTATGAAGGAAAGGCACGAAAAATCCTATGATCATCCAGACGCGCAAGTATTATTGTAGAAAGAGTTAAATGGGCAAAACCGACAGTTTAGGTCATTTCACAACACAACGAATGTTTGTCATAAGGCAAAGAGCAACATGAACTGCTCTACTGGAGGAGGAGGAGGAGCCGGGCTGGTTTTCCCCTCGGCAGGTGGTCCCGAGCGGGGAATGTGGTGACGGACTGGCCGAGGAACCCGCGGTATGCTGACAACGCAGCACTGCGCTTACGACCCAGCGACGCTCCTCCGTCGTCCACCTCCAGGAACAGCCGTTTTCCTCACGTCGGCTCGGTCTCAGTTTGTGAGGAATGAGCAAACAATCCGTCCTCCCTCAAAGCCTCGTGCACAACTTTCTTCAACGGTTTCTGGCTGCGGCGAAGACGCGCCACGGACCCTGAGGAGATGTTTAGTCTCGGCGCTGCAACTGGCGACGTGATTTAGACGTTTCACGCTTTCAGTTTAACGCAGAACTAGTGAGAGAAAGCAACAAAACCCTCAAACGACGGTGGAACTGATGGTGAGTCAAGGCAAAAAGTGGACCCGCCTGCTGAAACGTCCGACAACAGCTGACGTACAGATGCAGCGACATCTGCACGGAAACAAGTGGAGGATTTTACAGTTAAACACGTCAGAGACCAACAAAAAAACCCTGTTTACATCCACGTCTGGTTTGATTCGCTGGTGCACGTGTGAGCAGACGGAGGCGGCGTGGAAACGGCGTGGAAACGGCGTGGAAACGGCGGAACGACGAGGACGAGCAGCAAAAACCACCCGCCAAGAACAAACCAGACCAAACGACAACCGTGAAGACTGTAGTTCAGAAAAACCAACAGAAACCAGTAAAAATTAATCGTAATCAACAAAAAGTGAACAGCATCGTCAAGGCAAAATGAACAAAATCGTACTCAAAATGAAGCAAATAAACAGGGATAGAAATAATAACGAATAAAGAAACGAGATTAAAAAAACAAAAAAAAAAAAAATCAAGGAAAATGAGTATAATAATAAAAAATTGACAAGACTCCATAAACCAACAAAGTGGAAAAAAATAAGTAGAAAAATAATCAAAATGAACTGAAATCAACAAAACGTGAACCAGATAATTCAAAAACTAGAGAATAATGACCAAAGTTCTCTGCAAAATGAACAAAATAAGCAGCAAAAAAAAATCCAAAATGAATAGAAATAACAAAAGAAAACCAGGAAAACAAATTAAATAAAACAAGGAAATGAACAAAACTGAATATAATAATAAAGAAGCAACCAAGGAAAAAAGGTGCCACAACCCATTTGGTCCTGATTATAAATTTGATAAAGACAGAACAGGTCGACCGATTATCGGCGCCGATATTTGGAATTTTGACATACCCGTATTTTCCGCACTATAAGGCGTACCCCAAAAATGTCATTTTAAATTTTGTTTTGTTTTTATAATCCGGTGCACCTTATAGTGCGGAAAATACAGTATATCGGGGTTTTTTTTTAATCCGACGGGCTGATATCAAGAAATCAATTAAAAACTGTTTTATTTGGGCTCCGACGCCCCCCTCTCTCTCTCTCTCTCGCTCTCAGAATAATGTACGAGCCTTAGCTCGGCTAAGCTAGTAGCACCTCCCGACACGTCTGTGAATTACTTGAAACAGTGCTGTTATTAATGTCAACGTGCAAACAGTCGGTGGTTGTAGAACCTGTGTGTGTGATTAAAAAAAATCTATTCAGTCTTGTTTTGTTGAGGTGAAGTACGCGGACATGAAGGCTGACTAGTTTTTAGCATAGCATTAGCTCACCAATCTGGCTGTAAACACTCCGCAGACTGTGTATTATCAATGGGTTGAATGTATGTCATGTGGAGAATAGTGTGTGTTTGTGTGAAAGTCACATGACAAACTCTAC
>JAQQAE010010863.1:0-13884 GCA_029823295.1 Pseudamia nigra | reverse complement strand
GATGCTGAGGTTGGAACTGCCAGGCAGAAGGTCTAGAGGAAGACCAAAGAGGAGATTTATGGATGTGGTGAAAGAGGGCATGAAGTTAAGTGTGAGAGAAGAAGATACAGAGGATAAAGGTGAGATGGAGACAGATGATTCGCTGTGGCGACCCCTGAAGGGAAAAGCTGAAAGAAATGAAGAACCCGGGTTAGCTAACCCTGGTCAGAACCTTGCTGTTGGTCTGAAAGTGGTATTGGTGTCCACATAAGTCCTCAGACAACCAGGAAGGTGTTGAACAAATCCTCACTCTAACCCACACAAACTTTACTTTTTAGTTATTTAAAGTTAAAAGTATGTGTTAATGTAATGGTTTTGGCCAAAACCTTATTTTCAATTTCACATGTAGTCGATTGGATGTCTTCTTTTCCTTTCGGCTCTTCCCTTCAGGGGTGGCCACAGCGAGTCATCTGCCTTCATCCCACTTTGTCCTCTGCATCTTCTCTCACACCAACTCCCTTCATGTCCTCCATCACCACATCCATAAATCTCCTCTTTGGTCTTCCTCTAGGCCTTCTGCCTGGCAGTTCCAACCTCAGCATCCTGCTACTGATATATTCACTATCCCTCCTCTGTACATGTATAAAGTTTGGATGTGTTAAGTTTTATCTCACAGTACAGAGCGTTGAGGAGTGTGAAACGCATAATATTTCTCTGACTCAAGCTCTGTTTTCAGATCCTTCTAGTCTCTGCTGTAACTCTGAGGTAGGGCGAGCAAAGTTGGGACATTTTTCCGGTGCCTCCATGCCAACTATCTGCAAGACCACACTTTTTTAACAGAGAAATTGCCGTGTGGTGTTTCCATCTGTACAAGCTCTGGTGGGCATGTTTGTGTGTTTACAGGAGCTCTTTGAGCTGACTGCATGTGTTGTCTTTTATGCAGGATAAATGCCACAATCCTCCTTCGCTGGCACAATAACACTTCAAGCCTGCACTTCATTCTCTAGCTCTACAGCTACTGAGAAGGACCAGCACATTTCGAAAAAATTTTTCTCTCCTACCACTAACATTTCTTTCTCTCCTCTCTTCTTGTTTACGTATGAGTTGCTCTCTGTTTTCTCAGTTTCTATTCATAACCTGCTTTGCCATCTTGTCTGTGCTTTGCTTCCTGTGACTTGGTGTTTTCTGTCTCTGACTCCTCTCCAGTCAGGGGGATTCAGACACAGACTCTGAGCTGGAGGATCGTGTGGATGGGGTGAAGTCCTGGTTGTCCAAAAGCAAAGGCTCAGCCAAAAATCTCTCAGATGACGGCAGCCTCAAGAGCTCCAGGTTAGTAGCTACGCAGCAGCTGCTATTATTACCACTTCAGTAGCAGTTAGTAAGCAGTCTGCTTAGACATTTCACTGCTTTTGGACACAGTCTGCCTAGATGTAATGGTTCCCATGATCTACCCCAGAGGAAATGAAGCCATCTCAGCACAGCACTTTGGCTGAAATGAGGGGAGTGCTGTTACTTCAATGTATTTTCAAGCTGCTTTGTCTTTATTGCTATCTGCTTGGTGAAAAAGGGCTATTTTTTTCCTAAAAGCAAGCCACCTCTGTGGTAGATTTATCGACATGCCCAATGGCCAGCTGGCATAGTCTTACCTGAGCTGCTCACTGAGATTAATGGATGTGTCTGTCCGCTGACAGCTTCGATTGCCCCAGATTTGTCTCTTTACCAGAAGATTTAACTTCCCTCCCTCAGCTGAGCCACTCCCAACTTTAAAAAACTTTTGGAGTTTTTAAATCTCTCTCTTAGCAGACTGTCCCTGCAGACAAACTGGCTCAGTCAAGCCAGCAACCAGTGCCACTTGTAATAGAAGCGTTCAAGTGATCCAAGAACCTTGAGGATTTTCCCGCTAATAAAAAACAGACCAGCAACGAGAGGCAATAAATAAAATGTACAGAATATACGAGATATGCAGGTCTTTGGTCCAGTAAGCATTTGAACAGTTTTAATAACATAGTAACGTCTACTGAGGATTTAAGTGAACTGACCAAGTGACCAGTAGAAAACAACTGACTTTTGCTTGAGCATTTAAAACTTATTTTGCTTTGTATCGCAGGTGTTCATTTCTGGGAAAGTTGTGGCTGTAGGTACTGTATTTTACAGTTTCCAAATTGTTTTTATAGAGAAAAAAAAGGAAATATTCTATTATAGTCTAATAAGAGAAAGCACAACATTCTAAGACCAAGAATTTAAAGTGCAATTAAGTAGAAGTAAAAACAAAAAGACACAAGATGCATAATGGACAACATTAAAATAAGGTAGAAATGTGCGACAACAAATACCAGTATAAATGTCTGAATAATTAAACTCAATTAAGATGTAAAACAATAAAAATTAAATGCACTTAGTAAAACAAAAGGTGAATCATTTTTTGTTTGGGTAAAACTTTCCATACATAGAAATATTGCATTAAATAAGACAAATTCATTCTTTTGTGTGCAAAATATTGTCCAAATATTTCTAGCAAAAAATTCTGATGAAATTTCTTATTTAAAAAAGCTACAAATTTGAGATTCTACAGATTCCAAGTTAACCTCTTAAGCCCTGGTCCTCTATGTCTCTGAAAATGACCCACAAGGGGAGGAAGGGGTTAAGTATGAAATCGGACTGGGTCATGATCAGTATAATCGATGAAAGAATGACTATTCTGCCGACAATGGAATAGTCAAGTAGTTTAGTAAAGCAGCTCGTTTGACTTTTCTCTCCTATGGCTTTGCTCTCTCTCTCTCTCTCTTTCTCACTGTGTCAATGTAGCATAATGTGGCTACGCTAGCAGCTTTACTGCTTTACTGGAGCCGGTTTACATCGTGATATACAATGACTTGTCACGGTAAAACTTGCTCCTATGCAAACGTCCCCCTCGCTCTGCGCATGGAGCAGAATTATGGCTTGAACTATCAGAGTGAGACACAGAGTGAAAACATGCAGCGGAATTGAACCATCAAACTGAAGCTGCTGAACCTGCTGCATAGTGATATGGTATATGTCATTTATTGCAGTATTGACAAAATATATTGTTATATAGTTTTTTTCCCCTCTTATCTACAAAGCCTTTATATAAAATGTCAGATGATCTTGTTTCTAAATTGAACTTAACATCATCTCTGCTAATGTTATCTAATAATATGCCACAATAGGTTTATAATGGAGTTTTAGCTGTGACTAGAATATTTTTCTCTGGTTGTATTAAACTGACCTCCACGTTGTTGTCTTTGTGGTCTTCCTCTTGTGTATGATTCATTGATATTTTCCATTTCCGTACTGTCATTTGCTACTGTTTTAAATCACATTTCTGTTTTTTTGGCATCAATTTTCATTTGTTTTTACTCTCCTCCTTCATGCACCTTTTATCTTACCTTTTTTCTCTCCCACTGTCTTCATTCCTCCATCTCCTCCACTATTGTTTCTTTCTAGATTTGCTGCTAACGTAGATGCAAAAGAAGGGAAAGAATGGAAGGAGGGTAAGGAATGGAAAGAGGCAAATAAAGAGGGCAAAGAGGTAGAGCCAAGCAGGCCTGTGTCAGTTATGAGCTCTCTTAGCTACAGAAAACGTACCAACAATGATTCTAAAGGAGGCGACGCTCTCTTTACCGCCCTGAAAGAAAACGCTGATTCAGAGGACACTCTTCCCTTCCATAAGGCTAAATCCAAAGCCGCAGATGTGCAGGATGACAGCTACTCAGTTAGCTCCAAGAGGAAGTCCCAGGTAGGGGATGATATTGATGACAGGGAGTCAGTCATCTCTCAGGCCTATTCGGAGGCCAACAGCCGAGCAAGGAAAGGCATGGACAGCCGCTGGGGCGACTTTGATAAAGAATCCACCATTTCATTCACCGCCCCTAGCAGAGCTTCCGCTCGTCTTGGTTTGAGTCCAGAGAATGATGCCAAATCTACCGTTAGCTTAGGCTTGTCGAGCCCACTCGGATGCCGTCGAAGCATCTCACATATAGAAGAGGGCAGAAGCAGCCGAGCTCCATATAACAGCAGTCCCAGCAGTCCGTGTTTTAGCAGGCGGTCCGCCAGTCGCAGTCCTGGAAGCGTTTCCCGAGCTGACTCCCGCGTGTCGTTGGCACGCAGCTGTCGCCTGAGTGAGTTTGATTTTGATGTTGATATTGATGATAGTCGAAGCGTGGCATTCACTGAAAGATCTGGTTACAGTCCTCACTCTGGACGTAGTGTGTCCATGCCCCCACCACAAGCCAGATCATCAGCTGCAGATGATGATCCGGTCGACATCAAACCTGTCAGCCATCGCAATTACCTCGACCCAGACTTGGAGAAAGCCATCAATGAGGTGCTAAACTTCAAACCCATCAAATTTAAGCGCAGGAGCTTGGAAGACTCTGAAGACGAAGATGGAAAGTCCAAGAATGATGATAGCAAGAGTGTGAATGGAGATAACACTCGTTCCACCAGCAGCCTCAGACGGTCAGCCTCTGCTGTGGACTGTTTGAGACCATCATCCCGCAGTACCAGCAGGTGCAGCAGCCGCCATCGCAGCAAGAGCAAAAACAAGGGCAGGAAGAAGAAGAGAAGCCACAGCTCCGAATCAGACAGTTCAGAAGACGGTCATCACAGGAGCAGTTCCAGAAGGTCTAAGAAGTCCAAGAAAAAGTCCAAGAAGAAGGAAGAATCCTCATCCTCGTCTTCTTCGGATTCAGAGTCGGACTCAGAGTCAGACTCGAGTTCTGGCGCCTCTACCGTTTCTTATCGCAGCTCCAGCAGCGTGAAGAAGGCCCCGAATCGAAAGCCATCCAGCCCTGAACGAGACGAAGAGGCCGAGCCGCAGGACGAGAGCCAGCCACCAAACAAAAAGGACGAAAAGAAAAGGAAGAAAAAAGTGAACAGTCTGGTGATGAAGTACCTGTACCGACCCGAAAGTGACTGAGGAGGTTGGTTGACATGGCTTTGAGAGATTTGAAGCATGGTGTTAACCTAACAACTCAAACAGGGATGTCCTCTCACTCGCCTGAATGTAAACCAGACTGTAAATCTAACTCATAAAATGTGCTTTTGATAGTGTGTCATGTTTGGCATGCTGATTTTTAATTATTTGAAGTCCTCGTGCAATAACAGTAGTACACAATAATAATTCACCTAGAGTAAGACATTAATATTTAAATGCATAATGCAGTAGAAAAGAAGGTAGCACTTTTTCAGTCAGCAGCAGTAGTAAACAAGTCACACTGAGGATGTTGGTGAGGATCATCATTTTCCACACAACGGAATCTGTGCTTGTCACAATCACGAGGACATGGAGGCATGAGAACAATCCCTTGTTGAAGTCTGACGTCATGCTCTGAAAATGAAGTTGTATAGGATCCTTCTGTGACTCTTAAAATCACTGAGGTATAACAGTGGTCATAATCCTCATTTTTACCTCCATTAATGCTTCCACCGTAGGAGAAGAATTTGATCATCTCACTGTAGCAGTGTAGCTTCACACAACAGCGTGGTTAACTCTGCCTTTTAATTACTCTGAGATGTCACAGTGATTTACAGCCCCACAAAGGTAAAAATAACAGGAGTCAATTAAGAGAGGCAATAATAAATTCATCTCCCCCAGCCCCATAACTGCAGGCATAATTACACCCAGAGCATTGATTTAGACCAGCAAGCAAATTCATTTGAGATGCACACTTGGCAGTAGTTAACCCTCAGTTTGCAGTATTTAAACGGTTTGATGTTAAATGTTATTACAGAGCCAGTCGAGGTTGTATGTTTTTGCTTACATCAGTGTGTTTGGAATTGTTAGTCAATATGAATCATGGTGACATTTTAGGGTTAGAGTGGTGGAGTGTCTTCTAGGGCACCCCTGTCTTTCTATTTAATTGAGGGTGCAGCTTTATCCTCATAGAACTTATAACAGCATGAGACAGTCTTGCACGTTAGCGTGGTACCACATTGCATGACGTTGTGTTTTTGGAGTGCTCACTGGAAGCTGGAGAAAAGGATAACATCACTATTGTGTCTTTGTGTCCCTAAGAAACAGTTTGCAGTGTTGTATGTTGAGTGTGTTTTTTGTGTTCTACTGTGCATTAACCGTGATCCAGGATTTCCAGACCAAGCACTGCCAAGAATCAGGTGTTTGTAATCGCTTAAGAATTCATTAAATTCTACAGAAGCCAAAAACAGCCATGGTTGGATTATATTTTAGCGCCGTTATCTGGAGCTCAGAGAATAAGAGTTCCCAAGAGTTAATTTCATTATCTTGAGATAATGAGGCTTGGCTTTTTGTAATCATGGGTTAATTTATCTCACTGTCTTGAGAAAATGAGCTTTACTGAATTCCTTATCATGAGAAACAGTAGCTTTTTCTTATTACTCATACAGTTTATCGAGGGCCTGTATAAAGAAGCTTAGGGTTTCTGTTAATATTCACAGTCATAGTAAGTGGAATATTCTATCAAATCAGTTTCTGTTTAAGTCTATAGGGTGTTTTCACAGCCTGACACATCTGCAGTTTTGCAACAAACTGATGAGTAAAATAACAAATGTGAAATTTTCTAAACTATATGTGTAAATTGTGCTATTAATTGGCATTGAGTGTAATGCAATTTTTTCCCAAGTTAAATCAATTGTTTCAGTTCAGTTGTATTGGTATAACACCAGTCATAATCCAACATCATCACTGGGTTGTCTTTGCCGCCTACTCAGAACTTTGGTTCTGCTGGAGCTTTTTCTCTCATTTTATGAAGTCACCCCCCCTCCTTCTCTTGGGTTTGCTTTCTGTATTGTCTTTTAGGCATTGGCCACGAATTGTGAAGCATCTACAGATAACCTTGGATTATTACGACAAATTTAATTGAATTGAATCTCTAGGTGCTTCACAAATCAAGGCTGGAGCCTTAAAAGACAGCGAACCCAACAGAACCTCCGAGAGCAAGCCCAGGGTGACTCAGTCCTCTAGTGGAAGAGACACAACTTCTGGGCTCTGAGTAGACGCCATCTTCCTTGACCAGTTGGGGTTAGTGGAGAGACAACAGACAAGAGTAGAGAGAGAACAACGAACATGCTATCAACTTTTGAGATAAACGTCGATGGGGATCTACTGCTTATTACATAAAGACACAATGGCTCAGAAGTGTTTGACCTGATTTACTTTATCCCTTGATGAATTATTTGCAGTGTATATGAATATGCTAATTAAAAAAAAATTAATCGCGTGAGTAGTTGCAGCTGTAACCATGGCCAACAAATCTCCAAATAGGGTGGATAAAGTCACAATTACCGTGTTTTCGGATTAAAAGTCGCATTTTTTTGCGTAGTCTTGCGAGGGGAGCGACAAATACGTCGGAGCGACTTGTATTTTGAATAAATTTGACTGTAGGCGTTTGTCACACTGACAAACGCTGGACGTCGCTCTACCTTCATCTGCCGCATCTGTATTACGGACAATTTAAAATGTAGACGTTACCAGTAACAACCATAGCTGCCATCAGCTTAACACCGGACGTGTCGGTACCGTCACTTCCCCGGGGAGGCGGGGAGGCGAGCCGCAAGCTCTGCCCTCTGGTGCCGCGTGCTTGACGCACGTTCCCCGAACAAATGCGACCTGTTCTGCAGAGCGACAAATACACGTTTTTTTCTTCTTCATTATGCATTTTTTGGCTTGTGCGACTAACATACCGACATATAACCCGGAGAATACGGTAAGTGTTTTCCATAAATGTTCACTTAACACCTTTCTTAATCCTCTTAAAGTTCTTGATGACCTTTTCTACAATTCACCAAGTTCCTCTTTCACCAACAAACAGCGACCTGAGACGACACAGACAGACGACACAGACAGACGACACAGACAGACGCTGGACCTGCTCGTGACCATCGGGACCAAACGACTCCAGAGCCAGAGAAGTGCATCAGGCCCCATAACTTAGAAGTCGGAAGCAGTCACCCCCTTATGTGACTGTGTTCACATAAGGGGGTCTGAGTTTTGTCAAGGTGACCAATCACTGGACTAGAGCTGCATAAACAATAATTCTAAACAGATATCATGGATTTAAAAATGCAGTACAGTGCAGGTTAAAAAGAACAGGGCTGCTTGTAGCCAATACTGTCCTGGAAGGAAATTTTGTTTCTCTGTTTGTACTATATTTAACCATACAAGTTAGTAAGAAGACAATCCTCTCAACAGTGACAACCTGGCCAAAGGTCGAGCCTCTTGAGGGAAGGGGGAGGGACTTAAGTAGAAAAAAAATCAAAAGTTAAAACAAGGAAACGTACATTAAAAGATTTCCAACCCATCCACTACTACATGTAAGGATAAGAATTCAGATGTAACAACAAGCAGTGTTTAAAAGACAACACAGAAACAGCGTGGACAGAAAACAGGAGCGATGGAACAAACTGTCCACTGTGTTAATGTGTACGTTAATATTCACCTCATATCACATCATTAAGGCGTGGACACGTGACTATATTCTGGGAAATGACCGTGTTCTTATGGTGAGTTAGACTATTTGAGCTTGATCCTGTAGAGAGTAGAGAATAAATGTTAAACCTAATTTGAAACCATTAGGTAGACTTCTTTTTAAATCTTATAAGGTCAACAAGAGCATGGATTTAGTGCTTTAATAAAGGATTGTATTTTATATGTTATACGAAGCTTCAAAGCTTGTTTTCTAGTAGTAATGACTTCATATGTATTGTTACCTTGAGAAAAGAAAAGGCTGATCACTCAAGATCACGAGGTAATTCACCACAAGTAAACAAACTGTTATCTTAAGCTAATGCTGTAAAGTAACTCAGGAGCTTAGTATAATACGATGCATTAGTCATTATGATGAGAAGAACAGTGAAAGAGGAACTCGGTGAATTGTAGAAAAGGTCATCATGAATTTTAAGCGAACATTTATGGAAAACACTTAATCATGACTTTACACAATTCCTGACTCATTGGAGATTTGTTGGCCATGGTTACAGCTGCAACTACTCACGTGATTAATTTTTTAAAAATTAGCATATTCATATACACTGCAAATAATTCATCAAGGGATAAAGTAAATCAGGTCAAACACTTTTGAGACATTGTGTCTTTTTGTAATAAGCAGTAGGGCCTCATCGACATTTATCTCAAAAGTTGACAGGATGAAGAGCTTTAATTGGTCGATAAACATGGCAAGAGTCAAGTAAATCAGTTCAGTGGATAATTACCAAAATAGCTTGGTAATTCGTCAGTCGTCCGCTTCGGTCGTGTCGACTACCTGATGTGGTTCTTCAGCATGATGACAGTCCTGGATCAGGTGTACGTGCTGGTTTGCACTTTCCTTCACTTTACTTAAGTCAAAATCCTGAATGTGCCCATGTTTTCTTCCATTTCAGCTCTGTGCCATAAACCTCAGCATGTATTTGAAAGTTAATTTTGTCCTCTTCTTCTCTGCTCCAGCCCCCCCGGCGGAAGACGCTACTACTTCGACAGGTCCGACGAAGAGGAGGAGGAAGAAGAAGAAGGCGGGGCAACCCAGAGCTCCTACTACTCCAGATACAAATACAGCAGCCACCTGAAGGACGACGACGGCGAAGCTTTCAGCGCCGCGTCGTAGTCCTCGCTGGGAAACATTTGGACCATCACACACTAAACACTTGACACAGGAAAACACAAACTCTTCCAAACCAGTCAACGTCACTAACCCTCTGTCAGAGCTTCTGACAACAGTTTGTACCAGTTCGACTCGGCTCATCAGTCTTAACCGCACTGCAGCTCTGTTAATACTGACTCCACTCTGCTGGGTGCATGAAGCAGCAGCAGTCGTTTGGCTTCAGCAGCCTCCTGTTTTACTCCCATCATGGTTGTAACTGAGCCAAAGAACCTGACGTTGCAATGATAACACATGCTTTCTTTCTGTATCTAATAGTACACACAATAATATGTATTGCCATAGTACAATGTATTGCCAAAAAGCCTTTGTTCCAAGTATGTGTACACTGTTTTTTTATTTCCATTTGATGCTGAATCTTGGGAAAACTCCCAGATTTTTTCTTCTTGTTCTTCTTTCCTCTTCGGGACAAGTGCCATTTGTTTTAAGTGGGCTCCTCTGCAGCTGGCTTCTCTGCAGCTGTGCCGTTTCATGAACTGCTGCGCCATTCACTGAAGGCGCTCTCATCATCATCTGCTCGCTTTTGTTTGCCTGAAAGTTTTTCCGCCTTTTTGCTGGCAAATTATCTCTTCCTTACAGGGGGAAGAGGACTGCATCACTAACTGCTCCGCCATGAAAGCATTTCCTCTCCTTTTGAATCTACGCTGTTTGATGTTTGACAGATTTGTTTTTGCAGAGGACTTGCAGTCAAGCAAATTAATTTTCGCAAAAGGTTTGAGCTTACCTCGATGAAATGCCTTGTCTTATTTTTATTTAGACTTGATTTAACTTAGTATTGCCGGACATACTTTAGTGATGCAGAGACTTTGTCCTTGTGCTTGTCGTTTTTCTCACCCTCTGTGTATTGTTTTCAGTTTGACGTGCTCTCCTTTTCCAGAGGGAATGTACTTGACATTGGGCACCAGTCATTTGTCGGTTTCACACACAAACACTGAGCAGATGGGATCTCCTCCGCCAGCTTCAGTTCAGTATTTCTGTTACTGTCAACAAGCCTCACAATAAGACTTAAGTCATAAAATCATCATCTGCAGGCCGAGTTATTGATGCTTTTGACCTTATCTCCATTCTCTGTTTCAGTTTTTTGGTTTCTGTTTACAAAAGCGCACTGCAGCTTAATTTAAATCCACAGCTTAAATTATTTGTATGTTTTAAAGGTATTGAGTGGTTTAGGAGGATCTCACGATAGAATAGTCAGAATTATGTTTTCATTAATTTATTACCACAAGAAAATAGGAATGGTTTTGTTCTCAGTGACTTAAAATGAAACATTTATATCTACAGAGGAAGTAGATCACTGTGTTTCTCCACCCTGTTCCTCCCGTAGCTCTCAAAGAACTATCTTTTTTTTCCATTTCATAAAGGTAACATCCAACATTATAGTGCATTACTGTTACCTGCTATGGGGAGTGTGGACCCCAGTTAATACCCCCTCACCTCAGGGTATTTTCACCATAGAACTGTATATAAAAAGTGGTCAGTCCCTCCGTAACGTTACTGAACAGTGACTATATCCATAATTATGTACAAATACTGGTGTTTGGATCATTTAAACAGATGAGGTGTATAAAATTCACGCCCATACAGTGTTCAGAGCTGGAAATAAACCATAGAGACCAAAATTGTTGTTTGTTCCAAACTGTAAACATGTTTATTTCTGCTCTAAAGTTGGACATTTTAACATGGGATTCTATGGGGATTGACTCACTTTTGACAGCAGCCCCTAGTGGACACGGTCAGTACTGCAGGCACAGAGGTTACCGCTTGATTTCGACAAATCAAAGTCTGAAACAAGGTACAAGTTTCTGTAAAACTATGCACTTGCTCCAGTTGGTTTTGCTTCACACTGCAGGTTTTGGAGCAGATTAATCACGATCAATCGCAGCTTCAGTGCATAGGGGAATTTTTCTGTTCCACCTCCTGACACAAGGCACGGGTGTTGTTTTCAGATAGGTAAACATATACAACTCACTCATTTTTTATCAGACTGTGTGTAGCTGCACAGATCATGGTTTTGATATGTATACTTACACTGTCACCACATTTATTTCCATTCAGACTAACATTGATTATGAGCCAAGATTTTGTATTAATTGTATTCATAGAGTCGGAGTAGTGTAATGTCTTCTCCAGCACATCCCATAGCTGCTCAGCGGTTTAAAGTGTAGACTCTGTGGAGGCCAATCCATGGCTCTTGAACCACTCTGTCACTATTTAAGCCCCATAAATGTTGACATTTTCATCTTAAGAGAAGTCTGAGCCATTATGGAAGGAAATAAATCCACTGATGGAGACAGAAAGGAAGAACGTTCCGCTCCTCGTAGCACAGTTAAGGTTAAATCACTTGTTGCAGCTGAAACAATAATTATCCAGTGGAAGGCTCTCTATTATTTTCTGTTACATCCAGTTGGGGACTTTTATTGTGGCATGGCAGTGGATGATTGACAGCTTCTAGGCACAATTCTGTTTTTCTACTCACAGAAGCAACATTGCAGCTTCCATAACGGTGATATTTTGGCTTCACTTTTCCATAGGGACAAAGAACAAATTGTGTATTTATATGTTGTATGCTGTGATTTGCTCTGAAAAGAGGGAGCTGCAGATAGGATGTGTGTAGAGCCGCTTTAACAAAGACATGGAGTATCACCCTAAACCACAGACCTGCAGTCAGTCATATATTTCAACAGTCAAAGGATGCCACAGTTGAAATTCCTGCAAATGAAAAGCAAATTGAACTGATTTGTCTTTTTATGAGATTTGTTGACAATAACAACAAACGTGGAATGTCATCAGCATGATACTTCAGGTACTTGAACCTGCATTAACTGGACACAGCCTGTTCAGCCAATACTGTGAAATCATCATCACTTGTGATGCCTTGAAACAGTAAGAAAACCGACACCGGCGTTTTCGTGGTTGCTTTAGTGTTACGTCACACCCTTTGGTCTTTTGCAACGTAGCATTAAAATTTGAAAGCCATTTAGTCAACAACATGACGTTTAGGGCTGAAAAAAAAAAGCTAAAGTGGAAGTTGTTCGTTGTGGGAGGAGTGGGATGTGATTGTACTACATGTGCTTTTTGTAGACTTGTCTTTGTTTTTATTCTCTATGCAGTCATCAGCAGTGTGGAAATGTGTTTTTTTTTTTTTTTTGACTAATAAAGTCCGGCTCTGAGAAAAAACAAAAGAGCGACGTCACTATGCTGACTGCACACAGTATTTATATATAAATATGTGTATTATTCATGCTAGCTTTGAAAATAGTTCATGTTTATTTTCCTTATTGAACAAATTGACCACTTGTTATAAATTTTGCATTACAGTTTAATATATTGTAAATAAACGATGGTGATTGTTTTAGAAAGTTTGATTTTGTTCGTGTCTGCATGTCTCACACATCTCCTCGAGTGCCGACAGTTAATACGCTTTTATTTCAAGCTGTCTTCAGTTCACAGATAAAAACAAAAAGGCAAAGAAGGTTATTTTCTGCTGTGTCTGCTCTGTTTTTATCTGCTTTGACAAGCATCAACAGAAGCATTGACCCTGAGGAAACTTAAAGGGCCATCAAACAGCCACTGCTCCTTCTGTTTATGGGATGGCTTCAAAATGCTGCTGAAATGAAGCTGTACTTCAGTTCTGTCCTTCATCCGTTTTTATCTCATTTCAAACTTGAACAAGCAATTGAGAGAAAATGCAGAGAAAACAGAAAACATTACAGATCATATGAATACAGCTGGTTTAATATTTGTTGATCAGCCTTATTTGTATGAATCTAAATGCAGCCTGCAACACAACTCAAAACGTGGCAAATTCAAGGTAAAAAGCAGTCCTGTTAAATGTGATTTATTCAGAATTTATTTGACAAAGGTGGTTCTTTGTATTGTATACACAAATACTCTTAAGCAAAGTAAAAATCCAAGACCACCTTAAAAAAACTTGCTCATTAAAGGTGCTGTCTACAAAGTTGACAAACTAGCTACTATATGCTACATATATTTGGACAGGTGTACATGGCTTATATCATCATAGGTGCACATGCTCATGCACTCACTGGCAGAGTTGAAAACCGCTGCTGTGGTCGTACAGCGAGCATCGACCACAGGACGACTGAGGAGAATCTGCTTCTCAGATTCCTTCAACACCTGGTACAGGTGACAAAAGAACAGACATACTAACCTGACAGTTGTAAGGCGTGTTCACCTGTTCAAACAACACTACCCAGCCAAAAAAAAAAAACGTTTTCGGCTGCAAGAATCTATT
>JAQQAE010010862.1:0-13885 GCA_029823295.1 Pseudamia nigra | reverse complement strand
GACACGCCAACTTTGATACAATTTTAATGACCCCATGGGGGGAAACTGGGTCAATGTTCAACAAAAAACGAGTGGATTCACAACGTGACATTAAAATGCATTTATGCTCGTTTTCTTCATGTGAAGTTGGTTATATTTCTCGGGTTTTTTTTGTTTATTTTGTTCATTTTTTAATGATTTTGCTTTTTGATTCGTTGTTTAATAGGTTTAATTGGTAATTCTGTTCATTTTGGCTTATTCAGTTTATTTTTATGGATTGTTTTCTTTTAGCTTATATTTGTTTTTTATTAATCATTGCATTTATTTGTTCTTTTTGTTGATCATCATGTTAATTTTTGGTGATAACTAAGTTTGTTTTTATTTGTTCCTTTTGTTGACTTCTCCTTACCTTATGTTTGTTTTATTAATTCTTTGATCAACTTTGTTAATTTTCTTGATTATTCTCTTTATTTTTGGTTGATTTGTGTAAAGTTGATTATTTTGCTTGTTTGTTTTATTATTATCATCATGTTATCATATCATATTTGGTAATTTTTTTTGTTTTTTTCTGATTATCCTGCCAAGTTTTGGGGTTTTGGTAGATTATGGTTGTTTTTATTAATGATACTGTTCATTTTGCTAATATTTTATTGACATTTTGTTGATTATTTTACACATGTTTTGATTATTTTACTAAAGTTCCTATACATTTTGCTGATAATTCTGTTAATTTTTGATACTTTTTGATTATTATGGTAGCTTATGTTTGTTTTATTATTATTATTTTGTTATTTTATCATATTTGGTAATTTTTTTGTTCTTTTTTCTGATTATCCTGCTAAGTTTTGGTATTTTTTTTATTTTTACAGATCATTCTAGTAGATTATGGTTGTTTTTTATTAATGATAATATTCATTTTGCAAATGTTTTATTGATACTTTGTCGATTATTTTACACATTTTGATTATTTTACTAAAGTTCTTATAAATTTTGCTGATAATCTTATCAATTTTTGATACTTTTTGATAATTTTGCCAGTTTATGTTTGTTTTATTATTCATTTTATAATTTGGGGCAATTCTGGTCAGTTTTTGTTCATTTGACTCATTCTGCTACATTTTGGTAAAGTGATTTTTTTCAGATAATTTTTCTAGCTTCTTTTTAAAATTTTTTATGCTTTGTCCATTTTATTGATTAATATGGTATTCTATAAGTTTATTAATCTTGTAGAGGAAGTTCATTATTCAAAATTAATTTTTGTTGGTTTTTTGTTAGTTGTTTAAGTGTTTTGGTTTTTTTTTCTATTTTTTGGTGACTTCTTATTAATTCTGTTGATAATTCTGTTACATTTGTTGATTATTCTTCTGGCTTACGTTTGTTTCATAATCATTTGATCAACTCTGGTGTTTTTATGTTAATAAAAAATAAGTTGTTTTGCTGTTTTGCGTGATGTTTTTAAATTTTTTTTTGGATTTTTTGCTGATTATATTGAAAGCTTATGTTTGCTTTTCTTCAACCATTTTACAATATTGGTGAATCTTTTACGTTCAGTAAAGTATTTGGCTAGTTTTTGTTCATTTTCTTCATATTTCTGTTCATTCTTGAACCGTCTTGGCTATTTTCTGAGCTTATTTTCCCATTAAATATTGTATTTTTGTTCATTTCAGTGATAGTCTTGACTAATATTAATGAGAATTTTGGTCCAATTCGGTTCATTTTTTTGTTCTTTGTTGATTTATGTTACATTTTTGATAGAATTTGCCTGGTTTCTGGTCGTGGTTTTGGACACATGCAGATATTTTTAGTGTATATATTTATATTTTTTCTAAAGCTTTGGTCGTTTCCTCGTGTCTATTGGAGTCATATAAATAAATAAATAAATAAGTACATGCGTGACCTTTCCTCGCCGACTCAAATCAGAACCTCCACCGCAGTCTGACGTTTTCACCCAGTCGTGCAGCCAAAGAACAGAAAGTAAAGGATGAATATTAAAATAATCGCCTATGTCATTTCTTCCAGATTCTTCAGGAAACACAAAAAAACTCACACTCTTGGCAACGATGCTAAGGGGGTAAAACAGCACAATCTGTTTAACTGAGGATGTTGGCAATTTTACCAGCGGTGGCAGCGTCATGAAAAGATGATTTAGGAAAAGAAAAAAAAATTGTAAAAAAATGACTTAGGCAATTATTTTAAGAGGGCGACGATAATCAGGTCGTCATTCCATTTAGGAGTTTCCAGCCTTGTCTTGTTTAAATCCCTGGAGGTGTTTCCCTGCCCTCGCATGGTGTTTAGAAGTGTGTGTGTGTGTGTGTGTGTGTGTGTGTAAAATCTCTACCATAGTGAAGGCAAACAGTACATTCCAGCTGCTTCACTACAGGATTCTGCTAATGAGAAAAGCAGACATGTTTATCTGCAGCAGTGCGATAAAACGGTGTTATTTTAACGCAGAAATGTTACGTTTGGCATCGCGAAAATGAGTTCAATAATTCTACAGCGAATGAATCCGCGCATCGTAGAGTTTAAATGTGAAATAGGTGTAAGAACCTGTTTGGTTCGTTTTGATTTGATGTCGACTGTTGAGAAAATGAGCAAAAATTTGCAATGTGGTCCACAAAACGCACAAAATTACATGACCAATTAAAAAAAAAAAAACCTCCCGTTGGGTTTCACAGTGTTCAGTCAAAGTAAAATGAGTTAAAATTAACAAAAAAAAACTCAAAATAATCCACAAGATGAACAAAAATTAATAGAAAAACAAAGCAATTAAGAGAATGAACAGAATGAATTGATTACATTGATCACAACTTAACAAGACATGATCAAATTAATTCACACAATGAACAAGAACCGGAGCAAAAATGACTGAAAAGGTTAGATGATCCACTTATAGCCCTGACCCGAGATTTTTAGAAAGACATATCGAGACAATGAAATATTGTTGTTGACTCTCATGCACCGTATGAGCATAAATGTGAGCGGTGACGTGTGTTTGTTGTTCAGGGGCCCGAGTTCTTCAGCGCCAGGCTGAAGTTTTTGGAGCAGCGTCGGCAGAGGATCCGCGACGTCCGAGCCAGATACAACAACCTGAGGCGAGAGCTGGAGCAGCTCAAACGGAACCTCATGCTGGAGCCCACCAAGTGGAACCGGGAGTGTGAGTCGCATCATTCATGCTGGTCTGCGTAGTCAGTACGGTGTTACCCCGGGTTACCAGTCTGATTCCATCCAGGATCGAGCTCGTAAAGTGGAAAACTTGTGACCCGGGACCAGTTTTCTCATAAGAATACATGTAAAACCAATTAATCCGGTCCAAGACCCGAGAAAACTCCCGTATATACACACAGTGTGTCAGCCCTGTGCCCCCCCCTGTGAGGATTAAGGGGTAGAAAATGGATGGATAAGAAGTAAGACACACTTCCTATCCCCTAAGTGGGAGGAGTCAGAAAGATTGAGACGTTGGGTGGATGAATGAAAGTAGAATATTAGGATCCAAATACAGTGGAACCTCGGGTTACGAGATTAATCCATTCTGTGATCAAGTGAAACGAAAAACTCATGAGTCGAGCCTGGTTTTTCCCACAAGAATGAATCCGTTCCAAGACCCACAAAACCCGGTACAGGTCGAGCCTGTTGCTTTAAGTGAATGTGGCAATGCAAATCATTACGTAATGTGCGCGGAGATGCAGAAGTTTGGCTACGTTTTTTAGCCACAGCCACTGTACAGCCTGGGACGGGCAAGCATGTTCGTGCTGCATTAATGTTCCCTGAGGAATGTTCTGTGCGAGGATAAATAAAGACCCGGTTCTGTGTAACATCATCTTCGGTCCAGACTTGAGCAGGGTGATATATGCGGCTGTTTCAGCTGCATCGAGATCACATTACGGGTTTTCTTCTCACCACTAGCATCCTACTTAGGCCTCATGATGAAAAAAAACAAAATTAAGTACTATTTCAGGTGAAAAAAGCCATAAATATGAAGCAGCCGGGAACTATTTTACTTGAAACCCGAGTTTTTGCACAAAACTTTGCCTGATGTCTTCCTCGCAACCCGAAAAATTCGTTTGCCAAAGCACTCGTAACCCGGGGTTCCACTGTATTAAAATCCAAATATTATAATGACACAGTAAAATAAACTAAAATAATCAGTTTAAAAATGTAACTTTCATTTCCACTTAAGTAAATGTAGGAAATGGATTGAATTATGTTGCATTAGAACTGGGACACGATGTCAATTTTTCTCTTATATACAGTATATATAAATAACGGATAGAACACATAGCATTGAGCCATGAATTCTGTGCGGAAGCCTTTACCTGCCGTCCCCGTCTCTGCAGTCGACCTGTGGCGGACGTTCGAGGTCGACTCCCTGGAGCACCTGGAGGCTCTTGAGCTGGTTACGTCTCAGCTGGAGAACCGGGTCAGCGTGTGCAAAGCCAGCGTCATGATGGTCACCTGCTTCGACGGCACCGCCGGGAGGAGGCTGACCAAGCGGCGGCCAAAAGCCTGGCGGCAGAGAGTCTCCAAAGGCATCTGATCCGGAGCGTCGACACAACGGACGAATCATCGTTCACCGTTTATTTATCGTGAACTGAAAACATGCACTTTTCTTTTCGTTAATGCACACTTTGTTTCTACCACAATAAATGTTCCACAGGACCAGAGCCTTGTAAAATATCCAGTGGATCCATTTCACCGCCTTACACTGACGTTGTCAAACTGAGGCTCAGGGCCCAAAACGAGTCACGGAGACCTTATTATTGGATCGTCAATGTGCTGATTATTTTGTCCCTTTCATGATTTTATAACAGTCTTTTGTACATTTCATTGATTGTTTTGTGATTTTTTTTTGTCTGTTTTGTTCTTTATTTGTTCGTTTTGTGCATTATTGTAAGTTCAATCTCCATTCTTATACTGTACATCTTATTATCCTGCACATTCAAAATCAAAGACATGAATTATGAATGGATAAAATACATAAAGTCCCATGGTTTCTGGGACAATTAGTAGTGAAAATGGAGGCATATTATCATGGATTTTTCCATGTGGGTATGAAGGAGGTGACATTTCATGGCTGAAAAACTACTATAACGTTCAAACAACGTTCATTTTTAGACTTTTAAAGGACATTTATAACCTTTTCTTGATAAATTAAAGACATAGATTAAAGACTGTTAAGACTGTACCTACGGTAGCTAATTAACATATTTGTAACATCAGTGCAAGGCCGTTTACTTCGTGACAGTTTGATGCAGGCCTCGGCTCTCGATTACACCTCCAGTCTCCACCAGATTAATCTGTGCCGCTCGCTGTCCCTGGATTTTTGCTTCGGTCTGTGCTTCCGGAGGCTCTGAGGACATGATGTCAACAGACGGCTGTGCACCTTCTACGACAGACCATGAAACGGTGTCATCTAACCACACCCAGATCAGTTTTTTAGACCACATTTAAGTTTGGCTGGCGGTAACGCAGGAGGTCCAATCGCCCGAGGGTCGGTGAGTCGAACCCCACGCCATCCCAGTCATTCTGCCCTTGTGTCCTTGGGCAAGACACTTCACCCACCTTGCCTCGTTTGTATGTAAATGAATACAGTGAAACCTCAGGTTATGAATTTAATCCGTTCCGGAATCACGTTCCTGACACAAAAACTGGTGAGACAGGACCAGTTTTCCCATAGGAATACATGTAAAATCAATTAATCCGTTCCAAGACCCACAAAAACTCCCATATTCAGTATGTAAACACACCCGTATGTGCACATTTATTCATTATTATTATTTGAAAAGGAAGTTGTGTTAATTATCTGAAAACGAATGCATCAAATTAGTTCTAAAAATGATTTAGAATGACACCTTACGACCCGGCATTTTCTTCTCTTGGGCAGTGATGAATGTCCTCCGTGGCGTTTTCTTCCAGAAGATTCCTGTCTCGTCACAATGAAGCACTTGTTGAGGAATGTTCCCTTCCTCCATCACAAGCTCTTGGAAGAGCTTAACACTTTGACACCGAACGTGTCGGTGCTGACATATTTGTGCGTCACTTCCCCGGTGAGATGGGGGTTCGAGCCCCAAGCGGGCGCTCACTTCTGACGTCAAGTGCGCAGCCGCCCGGCTGCCTGCGACCCGCTCCGGGGACGGGGGCAGGTGGGGAGTTTGACTGGGGGCGGTGCACGTGTCAAACGGTAGCGCCGGTGTCCTAAGGCGAGCTCAGGGAGGACAGAAACCTCCCGCGGAGCAGAAGGGCAAAAGCTCGCTTGATCTAGGTTTTCAGTATGAATACAGACCGTGAAAGCGGGGCCTCCGCGGGAGGTTTCTGTTGCGGGCGGCCGGGCGCTTGACGCCAGAAGTGAGAGCCCGCTCGGGGCCCGCCTCCCCGCCTCACCCGGTAAGTGACCTGCAAATGTGTCAGCGCCAACACGTTCGGTGTTGAAGGGTTAACAAAGTCTTCGGCAGCCTTCGGATCGGAACTATCCACCTCCCCATGCCTGATAACCAAATGAATTCCCGTACGTCTCTTGAACCCGTTGAACCAGGATTGTGTTAAAGCCATATATGACATTCACCACTAATATCATTCTTTAGGTCCCATGATAAAAAAAAAACACAAAATGAAGCACTATTTCAGGTGAAAAAAGGGCCAAATATGAAGCTTCCAGTTGGTCGTGAGCAGCCGAAAATGACAAAAAAATTTTTCTCAAGACGGGACAAAAGTTTGCCCGATGTCTCCCTCGTAACCTGAAAAATTAATGTGTAGATGCACTCGTAACCGGATGTATTTGGTGGTGGTGAGAGAGGCCATTGGCGCAGATTGGCAGCCAGGTTTCCCCGTGGCAGCTGTGGCTAAACTCGATCAAGTTTACCACCACCATTGTGTGACTGTGGAGCCAATCAATAAAGTTTTTTGGATTCTTCGGGTGAAACTCTCCCTGATTATCTCCCTGTTCTTAAACTCAGAACCGGTTTGGACGGCTGCTATAACACTCACGACCTTTTTTCTGCTCGTCTCCCACACACTGACTACATTCCGCCGTCCTCTGAAATCCAGTCTTACGAAAGAGACAAAATTCTCAATAAGCTTCCACTGAATCTGAGACACAGATTGTTGATGTTTTTAACGTGGGTTCATCTTCTCTTTGGAAAATCCATATGTCCTGCACCTGAGAGGATCTTTGTCCTCAAACCTACTCATGAGAGGCATTTTTGGAATATGCCTTATACGGTACATGTCCAAATGAGTGGAATAAATGAAGCCTGTTTGTAGTTCAGGCAGGGCCACCAGTCTGTTCTTGAGCCTCCTCTTCTGTCCAATCACATAATCACCTGCACCTTTAAATCCCGACAGTTTCCACTCGGTCCACTTTGCTGCACACCCACGCTCGACCATTGCTTGCCAATACTTCCAAAATAATAATCGCCTCCACTATATGTAATTATATTTAGAATAAATAACAATAGTGCAACCAACCAACCAACCAACAGTGACAGAACCAAATCTCCGGTTGCCATTTGTGTAAATGAGTGCCCTGCCTGAACTGGGTCTTAACACTCCATTTGGAAAAAAAACAAAACAGAAACAAATTCAGAATATCCAACCACAATATGACGTTTCCGCCCGTCAAGTTCTGAATGTTGTCACAATCAGAACACCGTGCATGTCAACGGTTTCAGCCGTCGTAGTTCCAGCCGGTTGTTAAAGTTCCAGGTCTGGAGCCGATTAATGAATCAGGTTTTGGTGAAAGTGCTCGGAAGGCGGCAGAATTAGGTTGGGAAACCTGACTGGAACAGGCTCCATTTTCATTTCCTGTTTGATTTTGGGTTTTGCGCCTGCCAACCCCACCGCGTCTCACCTGTGCTCCATTGTTTGTCTCTTCACCCTTTGTCCTCGTCTGTTTGTTGTCATTTATCCTGCATGTCTTGCTGCTTGTGTTTCCCAGCGTCGTTCCTCAACGTCTTCATGCTTAGACTTTTTAGTTTCGATGAATTGATGAGTTCAGCTAATGCTGCGCTCGGGTCCTGGTTCCTCACACTCCGATAGGCCCCTTGGTGGGAAAGGGCTAAAAAAAACCAGCTGGTGTCATTTTGAAGCAAAACGATGATTTCCTTCACTATTGAAATTGAATTGTATATCTTTTTTTATGTTCAGGCAGAAAGTATTGTACAAACATGCCTTTTCTTCTTAACTTTGAACGATTTGTCCGTCGCGCTTCCTTTATTTTTTTGTACTTTGTTGAAAAGCCATACACACCGTTGCCACTTTGTACAGTGTATCTATCCATTTTGGTGCTGAACACGGGACAATTTAACAGGACCTTTTTAAACCAACGGGAAAAAAAAGTGTTTTTCGCTAAAGAGGAAGCCAAGTCAACAGTGAGTGAATTTTTCACTCTTCTTCACATAGTAGGTGATTAGTGATCGATACCAGGGGACGAATGAAAAACGTGGCTCGTCGTCCGTGTAATGAAGAATAATCACGTTGCAGAAATGACGTCATTGTGGCGGAAGAGGCTGACGTCGCCGAGCCACGTCGGGTGTAAGACACAGTTCAGGGAGGTTTTTTACTGTGATAAATGCATTTAAACACACGTGTGTCCTGTAAAATCAGCATGTTGTCTTTCACTGTAAACATTCGGTGTCTTTACAAAACTGTGCATCTTTTGATTTGCCAACAATAAAGATCATGTGCTGTTGCAGATCAGGCTGCTGTGACGTGTGTGTGTGTGTGTGTGTGTGTGTGGACGCATTAAAACCAGAATTTTCTTTGTCACTTTTCAGTTTGGACCCATGTTCTTACTGTGCAGTGTTTTTATTTCATTATTTTTATATTATATATTGTACATCAATAATGAAGACATTCAAACAAGTATGGGATTATGTAGGAAAGGGTTCACCCTCGTCTGGCGCTCGGGTCAAATTGACCCTTTGTCATATGTTTGTAAAGAGAAGCTGTGTGTTGTGGAATCAGTACTGGAGTAACAGGAAGTACAAGTACTCATAAATAAAAGTAATTGAGGTAGTGAGTAACTTTATGTCACGGAACAGATTCATTTCAGTTTATTTTATCCATTTATTTTTCAACCTTTTTTTACTCCGTTTCTTCATAATATTGTTCATTTTTGTTCATTTGCTTGATTGTTTTTGCTTATTTTTTTGGTCCATTTTTTTGCTTATTTTGTTGGTTTTGCAGGACGACTTCATTTTTCCTTCACATTTGTTCATTTTCTTTCACATTTGTTCATTTTCTTTCACATTTGTTCATTTCCTTTCACATTTGTTCATTTTTCTTCACATTTGTTCATTTTTCCTACATATTTGTTCATTTTCTTTCACATTTGTTCATTTTGTTTCACATTTGTTCATTTTTCCTTCGCAATTGTTCATTTTCCTACATATTTGTTCATTTTTCCTTCACGTTTGTTCATTTTCTTTCACATTTGTTCATTTTTCCTTCACATTTGTTCATTTTCTTCCACATTTGTTCATTTTTCCTTCACATTTGTTCATTTTCCTTCACATTTGTTCATTTTCTTTCACATTTGTTGATTTTTCCTTCGCAATTGTTCATTTTCCTTCACATTTGTTCATTTTCCTACATATTTGTTCATTTTCTTTCACATTTCAATCAATCAATCAATCAAACTTTATTTATATAGCACTTTACAACAACAACAAAGCTGAACCAAAGTGCTTTTGTTCATTTCCTTTCACATTTGTTCATTTTCCTTCACATTTGTTCATTTTTCCTACATATTTGTTCATTTTCTTTCACATTTGTTCATTTTTCCTTCACATTTGATCATTTTTCCTTCACATTTGTTCATTTTCTTTCACATTTGTTCATCTTCTTTCACATTTGTTCATTTTTCCTTCACATTTGTTCATTTTCCTTCACATTTGTTCATTTTCGTGGTTATTTTTGTTCAACTTGTTCTTTGTTCATTTTGTGAATAGTTTTGCTTCTTTTTGTGCAGTTTTGTTGATATTGATGATTATTCGGTTCATTATTTTGTTTCATTTCCTGAATAATTTTGCTCATTTTCTTGGTTATTTTGTCCAGTATGAAGATAATTTTCATACTGCTTTTTTCTTCAATGTTCATTGTTTTCATTTTGAAGTATTTTGTTTGTTTTGGTGGATGATTTTGTTCCTTTTTTTTCCCTCCACACGACACATTTTCTCTTTACAAATACATGACAATGGGTCAATTTGACCCAAACACCACACGAGGGTTAACGGAGATTCAGACCAAAATAGTAACGATTCAACTCTGCTTTTGTAATGAGTAACATTTCTCCCATTCAGATCGTAATCCGAAGCACTGCTGATCCGTTCAGAATCCGCACGTCATCATCTGACCGTTTCACGCGCTGTTACATAAACACGCCGCCCTTGTCATGTCACACGCCCGCCACCAGATGGCGGCGTCGGACGGAGCTGCTGGAGAAATCCACGCACTGGCGAATACGTGCGTTTGCAACGAGGACAAGCAGCAAAATCCCCGGATTGGACCGTAAACAAGAAGCATGAGCGCGTGAGGCGAGGAGCAGATGACGGCGGGCTGAGGCCGGTGAGGACCCGCTGCAGGCCGACCGGGACGCGGGACGCGGGGACGCGGGACGCGGGGGCGAGCAGGGCGTTGAGGGCAGACATCCTCCAGCGGTGAGTCCTCCTGTTCCGTGTGTGTGTGTGTGTGTGTGTGTGTCTGCTTTTTTAATCGCCTACACGTCACATGAACTTACATAAAAAAAGAAATAAATAAAAACAAATAGTGTGCGGCGTGGAATTTAAACGGATTAACGTTAGTTTGTCACAAAATGTGTAAATGCCGAGTGTTATAAACTCGTAATAAGTAGCTACGGATAGTCATTTAACGAAAACACGTCATGAACCGGACACGCGTTTTATTAAAGCAAATTAAAGTCGTTTAAAAAAAATAAATAACTCGGTGCTTTTAAACCAAAACGCACAAAAGGAAAACATGTAGAAAAAAATATTAAGGCTGTCCAACGTTTAAAATTTTTAATCCGGTTAATCGCACAGTCACTGTGGATTAATTTTGATTGATCACGATTAATACCCATTCGTTGTCTTTCATTTTGTGGGATCAAAAAAACGCTCATGATAGAAGGTGATATAGACACTCGACTAAAATTACTTATTTTACGTTAAAATTAGGGCGTTAATCCGGATTAATCCATTTGCATGATTAATTCATCCATCCATCCATCCATTTTCTACCCCTTAATCCTGATTAATTAGATTAAAAATTTTAACGCAGTTAACACAATTAACTCGATTAACGCACAATAACTCATATGTCAAGGAAAAAGTGATGAAATCTTCGGGTCCATTTGACCCACGTCACTGACGACTTCTTTACTATTTACTGCTTCAAAGTCAATTTACATGTAAAAGTATAAGAAACAAATGACATTATTTACTGATGAAAACAATGAATCAAAAACCTGTTGATCAGAACGTTCCAGATGTTCTGTTAAGTTCTACAAAAACCTGTGGATCAGAACGTTCCAGAGGTTCTGTTAAGTTCTACAAAAACCTGTGGATCAGAACGTTCCAGATGTTCTGTTACGTTCTACAGGTTCTGGAATTTACTTCAGTTACACAAATTTAAATCACAACAAAAATACACATTTTAACCGAAAATAAGTCGTTTTAGTCGAGTGTCTACGTCACTTTATGTCATGAGTGTTTTTGCTCCCACAAAATGAAAAACAACGAATGGGTATTAATCATGATTAATCAAAATTAATCCAGTAATCCTGTGACTAATTTAGATTAATAATGAATGGGTATTAATCGCGATGAATCAAAATTAATCCACAGTGACACTGTGATTAATTTTGATTAATAATGAATTGGTATTCCTGTTCTCCTTTCGGCTGCCCCTAATTGTGATTAATTGGAATTAATTCACAGTGACCCTGTAATTAATCAGATTAAAAACTTCAATCGTTTGACAGCCCCAGTTAAAATGCATTGGTTTGTCGTTTTACCAGGTTTTAATGACCATAACATGCACCAGAATTCACACATTTTCCACGATGAAGCGTCAGAAAAGGCACCTCCCTTTGTACTTAAAATGTTTCACCTCGTGTTTCACCTGCGCCAGGATCATATGACGGGTTTTCTTCTTCCCGCTAGCATCCTACTCAGGCCCCGCGATGAAAAAACACAAAACCAAGCACTATTTCAGGTGAAAAAAGGCACAAATATGAAGCACGACAGAGTCGGTATGTTTCCAGTCGGTCCCTGAGTAGTGCCATCTCACTCTCCCTCTCATGAACTATTTTACTTGCAACCCGAGTTTTTGCTCGCCAGCCGGCACAAAAATTTGCCCGATGTCTTCCTCGTAACTCGGAAAATTCGTATGCCGACGCGCTCGTAACCCGGGTTCCCACTGTATAATGTTTTTCCATTCTTGCTTGATGTAGGAATTCAGCTGCTGTTATATTTTACGCTGATTGGTCAGGACTGCATCAGGCCAGTTTAGCACCACGACTCTTGCCATGAAGCCATACTGTTGGAATATATGGGAATAAACGAGGCTTTTTCTGAAAGAGTCCTCGTCTACTCCTGTATCACCCGTTCAGCAATAATGTCTTCAATTCACAAATTTGCAGGTTAGCCATGCAATATGTGTTAATGTACCGCATAAAAAGCTGGGTCTTCCCAGTCCGCCTTAACCATCTAGTGACCGCAGCGTCCAGAGTAGCCAAATGAATTTCAAATTTTGACTCATCAGACCACAGGACTTTTTGCACAAAAACGTTTTTCAGTTTCGTTTTCTGATATTGTCCTTGTGCTATTTTTGCAAACGGGCTCGGATATTCTCTTTTTAAAACGTATCTCACTTTTTACAGGCGCTGCAGACAAGACAAAGAATTTCCACCGTAACAGCACCGTGAACCAAACCGGGCTTGGCACCAACTGGACGTTACGCCCCGCACGGCGGTCGAAGCCCTGCCTCCGCGGATCACGGTGCACGTTTCAAATCTCTGTTTTCTTGTGATAAAGGATTAAATCACACGCTTCCTCAGAAAGATCCTAAACCAAACTTGCCCCCGGACTTTTAATTTGCAGCCCTCAAGACGCCGTAGAATCTTCTTTCGGAAAGTCATTTGCTTATCTGCCTCTAAGGAAGTAGCCTGATAAAAGCCAGAGAGAATTCATGTGTTTCCATTGAGAGTCCGGGAAAAAAAGTAAACAACGCCGGACGGCGGCAGGGTGTCCGAGCTGCCTGTAGGAAGCGTTAACGTGGAAGAAATGGGCAACAAGAACACCAGCACGCCGAGATGTCCAGACACGGCGACTACACCGTCCGCTGACACTGTCGCAGGTATTCTATTTTATCCCATTTTTATTTAATACAGGACTAGTCTGAGCTTTGTATGAAGTTGTTTTTTTATGCTGAATCCATGTGTGATAATGTGGACATTGTGATTTATTCTAAACCAGCCGTCTCAGGATCTTCACTTGTTAATGCATCTATTTGTGCTGTTTCTGCGTAAATTTGTGAGAAGAACAAAGACTAAGCTAAATAAACAAGAAAAAAATGAACAAAATCAAAACTTAAAGACATAAAATAAGCAACAAACGGGACCAAAAAAGTTATTATAAACCGATGTATCTATATTGTTTACCGTAGATTAAAGCTATCCACATTATCTGCTTTAATCCATTAAATATAAAAGATAAAAGCAAACAAAATAATCGAGGGAATTTGCAAAGTATTATCCAAAAATAAGATGAACAAATATGCAAGCAACCAAAACTGTCACTATTGGTATGAACCATGTTTTTTAGAGACTCAAAAGTTACATATAATATAAATTTACAAACTAATGGTGAAGCCATGAATTTAAATTGTTGGGGGGGGGGGGGGGGGGGGGGGG
>JAQQAE010010861.1:0-13886 GCA_029823295.1 Pseudamia nigra | reverse complement strand
CCCTGGCTGCGCCTAGAAATTCTGTCCATAAAAATTATGAACAGAATCGGTGACAAAGGACATCCCTGGCGGAGTCCAACCTTCACCGGAAACGAGTCCGACTTACTGCCGGCAATGCGGACCAGACTCTGGCACCAGTCACACAGGGACCGAACAGCCCTAATCAGGCCCTAAAAATGTGCATGGTGTTTGTGTAATTTTGTGCACGTGTATGGTCATTATCAGCATGATAATAAGATAAGACAACAAACCCAAGGGGTCCTAAGACTTTTGCACATATGATATCTGATATGACAAGTATTCCTGTGGATTTAGAAAGAGATGTCCAATTACTTTTGTCCATATAGTATGTCATAACAATGATAATTATCAATTAATCACCTAGATCTTTTTACCAGATATGAGCCACCCTCCTGCTATGTCACACACCTGTTGACGTTGTCTTGTCGAGTCAGTTTACACGGAGCTCCGGCCACTTCCACTGAAACCAGCGATGACTTAAAGCTCTCCGTCTTGTCGAAGCCAAAGTTATTTCCACAGATTGTCACAGATGTAGAGCCTCGTAATGGCCCAGAGCTCGGCCACACCTAAAAGAAAAAAAATGCATTAACTTTCTGAGATGTTTCCAACTGGACAGCAATGTTACATACACATGATGATCTAATGCAACCCTGATTCTAAAATAAAGGTGTATAACACTGAAATCCCATATGTAATTGAACATACCACAAACACCAAAATGACATGTTCATTATGAATATGATGGCAGGAACACATTCCAAAAAAATTGGGTCAGGTTCATGTTTCCCACTCTATTGCATCAGATCTTCTTTTACCAACATTCTGTGTTTGGAAACTGAGGAGAACAATTGGCAAATGCTTGATCTAGGTTTTCAGCTGCTTGAGTTTGGGGTTTCCTTTGTCATATTTTATCTTTAATCATGCTACATTTCATAATGATACGTTTCACAATGCATTTTCAGTAGGTGAAAAGTCAGGACTGCATCAGGCCAGTTCAGCACCTGGACTCTTCTGTTGCAGAGCCATGCTGGTGGAATATCTGCACAATAAAGTTTGCCACAGTCTGGATGAAATAAACAATGCCATTCCCTGAAAAAGACAGCATTTTCTTGGCAGCATGTGTCGCCTTCACAAATGTGCAGGTTACCACATTCACTAATGCACCTCCATACCATCACAGATTCTGTTTTGAACTGAGCACATATAACAAGCCCAGATAGTCCTTCTCCTCTATCCTGGCACACACAGAGTCCATGATTCCCCATGTAGAATTTCTAGTGTTGACTGGTCAAACCACAGGTCAGTTTGTCACGTTGTCTCAGTTCATCTTACATGTTTTGTTAGGAGGGTTTATGACTAGTTGTCAGTGTTTCTATCCTGCATCAAATCATGTTAAATTACTTCCCAAGATATTTTTATAACCGTTATTGTGATGGCATCGCTATCCGTCAGATTTAGGACAATTTTTTACCATTTTAAACTTACAATTAGGATTCTGATGTGGCTGGTTCTTTATTTTAGATGTAAGAGAAGTAAATACAAGCTAAGACATATGTAAGATGTCAACCTTGGTGCAGTATTTACAACTTTTTCACACAGTCTGTCTTTTAAAACACATGAGGTGGTTTTATAAGTTCCTGTGTTATTAACCTATTTGGAGCATACCGAGCAGCAGGGATGTTTGGTCTTAAATGGGGACAGTCTGACAGCATGGGGTTGTGCATTAAAATCAGAGTGTCAGCGTGGTGTTGTAAAGAATGGCGCTGTGGTAAAATCTCTGCTTTAACCTTCGCAAACTCCAAAGAAAGAGTTCAGTGTAAACGCGCAAAGAACATGGTTTCAACAGACACGTTAGAGCAGTTTTTGAGGGGACAAGAGACATGTGATCATATAGTCGACTTCTGAGTAACTGAGGCAGCAGGAACCTGGAAACTCACTTAACTTTACTTTGAGGTTCAGCTTATTTGTGTTGAAAGAGCACAGAAATGTGTAAGAAACAAATGAAGTGTTTGAAGATAAAACATAAAAACTGGGGTTCAAAGAATGCACACGTCCTCCAGATCCAAAAGAACTTGCCTTAAACTGGGTGAGGTCACAAAAAAGGGGTGGCTGGTGATACCTTAGTGATGACAGGTGTGCAGAAGTCCTGCGTCCACACGGCGGGGGAGGGGCAGTGCCGGGCTCTGGTGCAGCGCCCATTGCACCAGCCACATTCGGTCACCCGAGAGGACATCAAACAGGAAATACATGTGGTCAGCTGACTGCACCCGGGGCCAATGAGAGGGACCTTTGTGATCTAGAGAGAGGATAATGAAGAAACAGGTCACCCAGTTGAACAGTGCAGTAACTGATGATTCTTTATTATATTCATTATATTTTGCATGCTCTCCCCGTGTCTGCATGGGATCTCTGTGCACTCTGGCTTCCTTCCACAACCAAAGAAATGCACTAGTGTCTCTATATGTGACCCCTGCAATGAGCTGAATGTACCCCACCTTCTCAGTAAGCCAGCTGGTATAGGTTCCTGGGCCCTCCCTGACACTTGTGAGGATTAAGGCACAGGAAATCAATTAACAGTCAAGAATGCGGATCTATTGAAAGGGGCACACTGCAAAAATCCAATTTTCCAATTATAAAACAGGTCCGAGAGCTTTGAAAATAAATTAAGCAGCATTAAAACAGTGGAACATCTGTCACCAGTGGAAAAGTCCTGTTTATGAGCAGGATATGAACAGCTGCGTGTACACAGGAATAATAATGGGTTGATGATTTCCATTGGCCATGTACGCAGCATATTTGGAATTGTGTCTCTTTTTTAATAAGGGGAAAAACAGAATACTGGCCACACATACTGTAAATGCAGTCACTGAAACAGCCTCTTCGGAAACGAGAGAAAATATGGAGTTTAACACGATGGACGATGTGTGTGGGATGCTGATCTGACATGGGAAATACATATTCTGAAGCCACAGATGATCTACTGTAAGTCCCCTGAGCTTCAGATACAGAAAATCACATAAGACTACCAAACTAAACCAAACACTCAACTCAACACTGAGTGATTTCTTCTCTAGTTTCTCTATTTCCTTCCTGTTTTACACAGGAGATCAGAAAAGGAAGTAGGGATAGAAAGTGAAACCACTTCTAAATATTCCAAACCACCAGAATTATGTGTCTTTGATGCATGTTGTACAGTTGTGCACTGAAAAACAATCAAATCCCCGCATCTACGCTGGTGGGAACTTGCAACAAGGAGGATGAGGAAGAAATGGGCCAAAGAAATGACAGCAGTGTAAGTTGTAAGGTCTGTAACATGATCATTCCAAGTGAGGGTGGAAACACACACTGTCTCTTTTTGTCTCTACTAATAATTGACAACAGGACAAACTGGCAGAATCAATATACCGGTACTACTGGTTTTCATAAAGCTGGCTGGGAAAAGTGGCTTCTGTTTTCACAGCCTTGAGAAACTTCCTCAGATTTATCCTTGCTTATATCAAGTCTTTTGATTTGGACTGATGGGAGAAGAGGCAGGAATAGGTCCATACTTCTAGCTTTTTTAAAAAAAACCTTGATTTCAGCTCTTTCTCCTTTATTTACCATCCCTATGAAAAAATGCATTTTTTGTGTCACCTTGTTTCCTGTGGCCAGTAGCAGAGATCCACGTCTGTGGTCTGGGCCGAGCAGCGCCACACTGGCAGAGACAGGCCTCGAGTCCAAACGGATGGTGACATGAGGAGAAGCGACTCTGGAAAACAGCACCTGCAGGACGGACGAAGGATCACCGTCAGTTTACAGTCGCCAAACTGGTTCCCATGACGACCGTCCCGAGAAAGTAAGACCAGCAGCTACCTGTGCTGCAGAAATGTTTATTAGCATTACCAGCCTCAGAGAAAACCTCAGACAGATGATGGTTTTGGTGACAACACTACATATGATGCAAGGTGTTTCTGAAAACTGTTCGAGGTGTAAAGTTCTCATCAAAGCTTAATGTGTCCACTTTGGACCATGTAAAACACGGCTCTGCATCCTGTACCATCTGAGGAGCCATTTTTGACAGAAAGAAAAATTATTGCCTAGAGCTGCAAAATCTATTTAAACCCTTTGTGTACCACATGAAGTATAACACGTTCTTTTCGCTGGCAACGCATTAACACCAATTTGTTATTATTTTATTCTTTTTTTCTTCATTTTGTTTATCACTTTATTCAATTTCATTAATTTTTATTCTATTATTTAGCTTGATTTTTTTCCGTTTTCCTAATTTTTGTACATATTGCAGATTATTTAATTAATTTTTGTTCATTTAAAAAAAGGATTTATTTTTGTGAATTTTGGTTCATCTACCAGATTTTTTTGTGAATTTTGTGAATTATTTTGTCCATTTTTTTGTTCATTGTCTTATGTATATTCATTATCGGACTATTTTGTTCATTTCCTTGAATATTTAATTCAATTTGAAGCCATTTTTATTCAGTTGCTTTACTATTTTTGTGATTTTTTTTGGTTCATTTTCCTGATTGTTTGACTCAGGTTTGCCTTCATCTTATAAAACTTGTAATTATATTTCATAATTTTCTTTATTTTGCATAATTTCCTTACTTTTTGTTCAGTTTTGATCATATTTGTTTAATCTTCGTTTCGATGATTATTTTGTTCATTTTGTATATTATTTGCATTGCTTTTTTCTCAATATATGTTCATTATGTAGTTCATTTTATTGATTTAGTGTATATTTTATGTATTTTGATTTAATATAATGCTTTACTTGTGTCACTGGACAAAGGCTTTGTTCAGTAACAAATGGAAGTAACAAATTATTACAAATTAGCAAAATAAGCACAAACTCAAGACAAAGAAGAAAAAAATTAACTATGTCACGAACCAAAATTATGACAAAATGAATGCAAATAACAAAATATTCAAGAAAATGAACAAAATAAGAACAATGTAATAAATTAAACTATTATAGGTGGAAAAAAATAAGAAACTTAACAAAAAATGACCTAATTTGCTAAAAAAATATGAAAAACTAATAAATTATACAAGATAAAGACAGACCTGGACAAATGAGTCAGGAACATGAGCCAAAACATTTGTAAAAATGACTAAAGCAATAAATCAACTAAAATAGATAAAAAATGAAAAAAAAAATACATCAAGATTAACAAAATAGTGAAGAAAACGAACAAGACAAAACCATGTAATAAATTAAACTACAGGTATTATAAATGAAAAAAAAAAAAAAGAAATTTAACAAAAAATGAGCTAATTTGCTTTAATAAAGTGTGAGAAACATATAAATTATACAAGATTAAGACAAACCTGGACAAATAGAGCCACAGGTTGCAGACCCCTGATGTCAAATATAAAACATGTTCTGCGTTGTTTAACACTTTTTTGTTTACTCCGTAATTCCATGTGCGTTCTTTCACAGTGTGGAACGTCTTCGGTGTCACTGGACAATGTTGCAAACAATCAAAATAAGGAAAAAACACTCAAGGAGAAGTTATGTCCAAACTTTTGGCGGCTCATGTAAGCCACGAGGTTCCCAGACAAGGTATATTTTCTTGGTCAAGGTCACCTGAGGACACCTGATTAGATGACACTGACTCCGCGTTTCATTATGTGTCTTTGGAACATTTCCCACTGTCGTCCACTGACACAAACCATGATTTAAATGCAGGAGAAAGATTATCCGCATCCTGGAAAATACAACAATAGACACGGCAGAGCGTTACATGAACATAAACTGGTTGCAGGACGACAAAGTGGAAGCTTGTGGTGCAGCGCCGACGGCTTTTTACTGATGGAAGGAAAATGATCCAGAGTGTGTCATGTTGCCCTGAATAATGGCTTCAGCGTCTTGTCGCAGCCCAGAAAAATGTATCAGTGAAATTCAAATCAGAACAATTAAAGATAAATAATATCTTGTAAGTGTCAAAGTTTAATGTCACAAAGACTCTTTAATGAACTCGGTCATCTTTAAGGATCTCTTGTTTGGATCAGTTCACTGAGTAGAACATCTATCTGATAAGATGCTCAACAGGACAGAGAAAAAGGGGCAGTATAACACTTTAAAGACTTTAAAGGCAGTTTCAGCTCATGTAGCAGCTCAAATAGCAGTAAAACACTATAAAAATGTGATCTATAAATGGTAAATACTGCACCTCTGACGAGGATTGCTGTTCACTTTTTAGTGATAAGGGTGATTCTGACTGAACTCACGGGTCTTGTTTTCATGTAGTTCTTTCATGAATTTTAATGCTTGGAAATTGGTTTCAGTGCAACAGACATGAAAGCAGGTGAGAGGTGTGGTTCTTTTGAAGTGGTTTTGGAGGGAAATTCGGTTGTTAAATGCACTGGTTTACTCATCGTGAGGGCACTGAGGACAAAGTGTCTGACTCAGGTCACCATGATCCTTTTTGTAGAAAAAGCATGACATTGCGCATGTGCACATTGCATTGACAATATCAGACATATATTGGTGTAAATATACTGTGCAGCTCTCCGATGCATGCTTGCATAATTGTCTAATGGTTTATCGTGCGAACATATCAAAAGACAGCGACCTGCACGCACCCTGACACATGTACTGTACTATACATGAAATGCAGATGAGATCAATGCTATTTGTTATTTGACATGTTGAAATGTCTGACCTAGGGCAGAGCAAACCTATTATCTGTCACTTAAAAGAGATTTTAGACACATTTTCAAGTGTCTGGAAAACTGAACCACAGTTTCGGATCCTTTGCACATACTCAAACATAAGCACAGATATGCATGTAAATGACGTTCTGTGCTGCTTTCTTCATAATACACACGCACACACACACACACACGCACACATAAAGTCAACACACCTGGAGCAGCATTTATGATCTGTGGTTACACTGCAATTACAGGCCTCGGAGCAAACAGAACTGAACAGGGTCTCTAATGGGGTGTGTGGTTGCTCTAGTTATATAAAACCCTCTAAATTATACTGTTCCTTCTCCTGGTACACACGCACACACACACACACACACACACACACCCCTCCCCACACACACACACACACATATGCACGTACTGTACATGCATTGTGATGCATCCTGCAAAGATGAAGTACAGTTTTTTGTGTTGTCAGTGAAACACATTGCACATACAGTACATTACACGCCACACCTGACTGCTTGTAACAGACTGATAAGACTCAGCAAATATGGTAAATGTGTATGAGTTCCTGCACAATGCACAATAGAGCTGGATTATACAGCCAAAAATGTTCTAATTTCAAAAATTTTCATATTGGTCGATACTGATAATTACCACAACAAATGCAAAGTCATTATTTTATTCAAGTTTAAGGCTGGTTTTTCAGCAAAGTTTGAAGAAGCCAAATGTTTTTTGTGTTTTTTCAGTAAGAGATGCAAGAAAAACAAAAACATTGTGAAGTAAGCAAAAAGACACGAGATGCATCAAGATGAATCACTGCAAAAGTCCCAGAAATAACATGAAAACCCGAAAATAGTGTAAAAGTCCTGAAAACACAAAAGCACCATAAAGGGCACAAAAAATGAAAACAGCATAAAATAGAAACAATTGTAAAACAATAAAGTGACGTAGAAGACAAAGTGAAAGGACAAAATCTAAAGGAAGCATAAAAGACAAAAACAACACTGAAGACAAACGGAGGAAAAACATCAAAATAATGTAAAAAGACAAAAAACGGTGGAAATAGACAAGAACATGAAACAACAACATGAAAAATGCAAAAAGATGAAAATAATGTTAAAAACCACAAGAACAAAGTAAAAGATGCAAAAAATCCGAAAACACAAACAGATGTAAAAAGGTAAAAAAGTGACACATAACACAAAAATGATGAAAACGGTGAAAATTACATGTAAGATGCAAAGAGACATAAAAGATGCAAAAAGACAAAATGTGATAAAAGGACACACAGTGCATAAGACACAACAGAGCAGCTTGATACAGCAAATTTATCTGTAAAACATTTAAGGAAGGTCAAACAATGTAAAAGCAGCAAAAAGAGTAAATACCGTAAAAGTATATACTGTTAAAACCAGTGAAAAAGTAAAAAATGCAAAAAGTGAAGCAACAGAAACAAAAAAGACACAAAGACACAATGAAAATGTCGCAAAAAAACATGACAAAAATGACAAAAAGGATGGAAAAAGAGGAAAACTATGTCAAGGACAAAAAGATGTCAAAGAAAGGAGAATGCAGTGTTGGCATATGATGTAAAATGAGATAACATAAAAGATGGAAAAAAAATAAAATAAAATGAAAGATGCAAAGCCACCAAAAACATCAGATTTTGTCATTTTTTTGCAACAAAAATTAGTCTGATTTCTTTGGATTTAAAAGATGAAGTCAAGGCACGACACAAGACTAAAACTACCTAAAATGTAAAAAAGGCAACATAAAAGAACAAGACAAAGACATAAAAAACAGAGGAAAATGACTACAATGATCCCAAAAAAGTACAATGTAAAACAGGTACAAAGGTCAAAAAACACATGCAAGATGATTTCCTCGTTAAAAAAAAAAAAAGAATTTATTAAATAAAGTAAAATGAAATGAATAAAATCTGATTGGTTGTCATTACAGTGGCACAAGAACAAGGTTAATCAGGATAAAACATTAAATATCATGGACACAAGAGTCTGCAGGAGTGGAAATGTGGTGCATGTGTGCAAGTTACGACACAACACGCTGCACGGGACGGTAGACACACACACTCACACACTCACACACTCACTCATTCACTCATTGTTTGCCGCTGCGGGTCAGAATGTCCAGTAAATACCTCAACCTCTCCACATTGTAAAGTGTAAAATGGAATTCCAGCGCTCGGCCTCAGGAACGCCTTGTTTTCCAGAGTAATTCCTCCCTCTGTCTGAGCCTCATGATCAACGTTAGCTTTGTATCACTGAGTATAATGGGTGACTTTCCTCCGGGGATGCGGCCATACAACAGGCTGCTCTCTGGAGCTAATAGCAGTGTAAATTACAGCTTATTGTATTAAGCAGGCCGAGGGGAAGTGGGCCTATAAACACGCTCACTGTGTTATTCCCACAGCGGGTCCACTGAAACTGAGGGAAACACTTCCTGAGCCAGAATGGCGTCCGTCAGGGGAAACGACGCTCGGTTTCTTTCACTGACTCCACTGGGAGCAACCAGGAAGCTGAAATACATGAAAAGTTGACAGCTTCTTTTCTGTCTTATTAACAATAAAACAGGCTGCCAGAGAACACCGGACCACCTCTCACATTCGCTGTTGTTCAGCTTTAGACTGATGGTGCAGGTGGTCATGGGGTCGATGGTTCAAATGCTTTGGTGGGAAAGCCACGGCCCTGGAAGTGCATGACCCGGTGTCCTCACTCAGATCCTTTGTCATCGAGCGTGAAAACCTCCATTACATATCGTCCTGCAGACACAAGGTTTGTACATTTTCACTCTTCAAGCTTTCAGACCGGGAGAACTTAACTCTGCCAAGGCAGCTCAGTTGCTCCCTGTTAGAGGAATTGTGGATCACAAATTCGGGGTTTTGCCCAGATCACTGGGCAAGGATGTGGGCTGATGCAGGGAGGATGATGTGGAAAGAACTTAGAGGTGTAGGTGTCTAGATGTTCGTGATGCACGGTGGCTGGTTGTGGACCGGTCCAGTTTATTGTTCTATCTCTACTCATTTCTTTTGTCTCTCCTCTGTCCACTAACTCAGATGGATGCCTGGAGGTTTTTCTCTTCCATTAAAGGAAGCCAACAAAATGAATCTAATTACTAATTAATGACTTGACACAACAAATCCCACAAGCCCAGGGTTGGGTTAAAATGGGACTTGTGGGTAACACCTACAGTTTCACCTGATCATGGAAACCTCTACATTTGCAAAACAAAATTAAACAGACCTAAACCAGGCCACATGCAAAGTGTGTAAACCTCTGTGGAGAAACTATGGCACACTGAGCCCAAAGAATCTGGAATTTTGTGGTTTGTCTGTTGTTTATTTGCGTATTATACACATATTTACATGTCTTATTGATACCATCCACACTTTATGGAGACAAAGTTATTGAGACATGTTTGTTTGTAGAGGAAATAGATTTATGGAAGATGATGTAAGGGAATCTGACCATCTTTCACCAACAACTTATTTAAAGTGTCATGTCTGAGGAATCACACAGATCATACTATGAGATAAATGGCATCAGTATTCCCTTTAACTGAGGCCAGTTCCAGTATCATCAATTGTTCAGTTGTTTGTAGCTTTAATGTTGTGAGTTTTAATGTATTTTTAATCATTATTCTGAGTCTGTCTGCACTAACTCTGCTAGTCTAGTCCATTTTAAATACAGAACTTTGTGTAACGTGTTGTTTTTCTATTAGTGAGGAGCTAATGACATGATGACGTGACATAGTGAAGACTTACAGTATTAACTCAGTGAGCTGAAGTTTTACACAGGTGCAAATACAATATTACAACGATTGGTGGTTTATAACAAAGTGGTGGCGACAGGAAATGGAACCCTGTGTCTTATTCATATTGTTTAAATATTTAGTAATATTCAACAAAAACGATGCAAAAATACAGATATTTTTGTCAAATAACTAAAAACCAGCAAAAAAAGCCATTTAAACCTGAGGAAAACCACTTCAGAGTCTGATCACGGGTTACGATTCTACCTCTGCAGATCATCATATAACCCTTTGTCCACACATCATTTAATGGGACTGTCTGAGTTTCTTGCCCATTTTTTAAGACTCAAGGATACACTACCAGTCAAAAGTTTGGACACACCTTCTCCGACATTTGCATTTTGTTTATTTTTCTTAATTTAAACATTAGACATTAACAGTAAAGGAGGGTGGACACAGCGTCAGTTGGTAGCTATTAGTGCTACTACAACTGCTGTATCAATCCATATTATGACAAGAAACACTCAGTTGAGAGAAAAGACAGTTCATCATTACTTTAAGAAGTCTGAAAAATCTCACAAATTCTGAATGTGTCCTGTAGTGCAGTCACCAAAACCATCACACGCTATGTGAGCTGGTGTAAACAGACGGTTTCTGAGTCTGGTCATTCTCAGAAACGTCTCCTCTGCAGCTCAGGCAGCTCTTGGGCTTCATTTCCTGGGACACAGTCGTCATGAGACACAGTTTCATCATCGTGTTTGATGGTGGTGGCAACTGCATTTGAGGACACATGCAAACCTTCATGTCTTTAAATAATGATAGACTGTTTTCTTTACTTAACTGAGTGTTTCTTATCACGATACAGCTTTGTACAGTAGTTGTAGTAACACTAGTAGGGCTATTGACTCTGTACCCTGCCGTCCTTTTAATGTACAATGTTGAAAATAAAAATAAAGAACACACACTAAAAGATAAGATGTGTCCAAACTTCTGACTGGTAGAGTATTTAGTAGAGCTGTCAAACGATTACAACTTTTAATCTGACTAATCACAGGGTCACTGTGGACTAATTTTGATTAATCATGATTAATACCCATTCGTTGTTTTACATTTTGTGGGAGCAAAAATACTCATGATACGATGTGATATAGACACTCGACTAAAATGATTTATTTTACATTAAAACATACCGTATTTTCCGGGTGTTAAGTCGCTCCAGAATGTTAGTTGCACGAGCCAAAAAATGCATGATGAAGAAGAAAAAAACGTGTATTAGTCGCTCTGGAGGACAGGTCGGATTTGTTTGGGGAACGCATGTCAAGCGCGCAGCCGCAGGCTTGATGCCAGAAGTGAGAGCTGGCGGCTCGCCTCCCCGCCTCACCGGGTAAGTGACGGCACGTTCGGTGTTAAGCTGATGGCAGGTCTGGTTGTTACCGGTAATGTCTACATTTTAAATTGTCAGTAATACAGATGCGGCAGATGAAGGTACACAAACCTAGAGTGACGTCTAGGACACCCTATACTCGAAATTCTTTAATATACAAGTCGCTCCAATATATTTGTCGCTCCCCTAGCCCGACTATGCAAAAAACCTCGACTTGTAATCCGGAAAATCCGGTATATTTTTGTTCTACGGCAATTAAACTTGTGTAACTAAAGGAAATTCCACCTGCTTTGTAGAACTTAACAGAACCTCTGTCATGTTCTGCTGGCAATGTTTTTGCTTTTTTACACTTGGTTCAGTAACTAAGTAATTTGTTTCAAAATGTGTAAAGACTTAAACTTTCACATTTAAATTGACCTTGAAGCATTAAATACTAAAGAAGTTGGTAGTGAGGTGGGTCAAATGCAACATAAGATTTCATCACTTTTTCCTTGATATGCAGTTATTGTGCGATAATTGCGTCAACGCGTTAATCACGATAAAAATTTCAATCTAATTAATCATGCAAATGGATGAATCCAGATTAACACGTTAATTTTGACAGCCGTAGTACTTAGAAAAGTGTTGCATGTCTTGACAATATGGAGAGCGTGGCAGTAGGACAGTTGGTCTCCTCTGTAGACCCTGCAAACCCCCGACCACTAAAACAATGAACCTCAGCCGAACACACAAACAGGCAGGGCTGAGGGGGTGGAGGGCGATGTTGGAGAAACGCACAGCAACAGCTGCACGAGACGCTCTGTGGGCAGAAAATGCCGTGCGAGGGGAGGTGTCAACGAAGCCCGCCGTTCACCATTAACGTGCCGTTCGGCTTGTAAGCCCCACCACTGTGTGCCCCTCTCCCCACCACCCTCCCTTTCCGTGCAGCTGTTGGCCCTTTTTTTCCACGTCCTTCTTGACGTTTTTTTTTTTTCCACGCATGTCTTTTCAATCTTGTGTTTCAATAACATGTGAGGTAATTCAGCTTTACTTTAAGCATTTCTATCCATGTTCAGTCCTGATGCACCGCTGCACCGTCACAGGCTGCAGCTGCACCGTAGCATGTGCAGAGTTCTGAAAAGCCCACATTAAAGTACATGCAGTGAGTCACAGTGTGATCTGCAGTCCGTGGGCCTGTCTCACTGAGATAATTACTAGAAGCAGGAAGCCCAATATTTCAAACTGATGCTCACCTCTTATGACTCCAGAACATCATGCTCCTATCAGGACATGTCCACATTTAGGCTGCAGGTGCACTCCAACAAAAAGCTACAGAATTATTTTTAAAGTACTATTAATTAGTCTGGACGGCCATGAAAACATGTGGGCAAGAAGCAAAACATGACTAAATATGGAGGCAGAGCAGAGTCAAGTTTGAGCTGGAAACTGGAAAGTTAAAGATGATTTCATCTTTCACTACAGATGAGACAAAATAAAGGAAAGAAACTTTATCCAACAGGGTCCATGGGCAGAAAAATAAACGTGTGTATTACTGATTAGAAAAGAAGTTATATTAGACTTCTCAAGACCATTATTAGTCCAATTTAAGACATGTCATATCATGAAAAAAGTATAAAGTATCTGAAGAGAAATCATCCTAACAGCCTTGTTGAACGTAAACTCTCCTGTATTAAATAAAAGTAACAGTAAAGGAAATGGCACTAACTTCCATACGTTCTATGTTGGCTTGACTTTATAGTTTCAAGACAGCATAATCAGTGCCATATTTTCCCAAAACTCTGCAGATGTATAGAGGTAACTTTTATAAAACATTGTGTTATGTCATTTCAATTCAATTTTATTTGTATAGGGCCAAACATAATCCCCGATTATCTCTAGGCGTTTCACAATTCGTGGCTGAGACCTCATGACTATACAGAGAGTAAACCCAACAGAACCACTGAGAGCAAGACAAGGACAACAGGGGGGAGGAAAACCTTCCTTTAACAGAAGAGAAAAACCTCCAGCAGAACCAGCGGCTCAGGGTAGGCGGCCACCTGCCTCGACCGGTTGG
>JAQQAE010010860.1:0-13886 GCA_029823295.1 Pseudamia nigra | reverse complement strand
AACTTCCTTTTCAAATAATAATAATGAGTAAATGTGCAGGTAGGGGTGTGTAATACATACTTTATATGGGACTTTGTTGTGGGTCCAGAACGGATTAATTGGTTTTACGTGTATTCCTATGGAAAAGGTCCATTCGCATAACAAAAAAATTTGCATACAGAACGTGACGCTGGAACAGATTAAATTCGTTGTGCGAGATACCACTCTAATCCATTCAATGAGCAAAAATGAGAAAAAATTGAGAAAATACTACAAAATTGACTAAAAATGATCGAAATATTTAGTGAAAGGTGCTTTGTCCTTCTTTCATTTCCTTTCCTTTATGTCTTTAATGAACATGCTTAAAATACATATTCACATCTATGTTCATCCATGAATTAGTTTTTGTTGGTTTTATTCACTATTTTGATCCTTTTTGTTTCTTTTTGGGTTATTTTGTTCATTTGTTATTCATATTTCATTTTTGTTTATTTTTTGTGAATTATTTTATTTTTATTTTTTATTCACTTTTATACATTTGCTGTTCATTTTTGATTTTGTGTCCATTTTGTGAATTATTTTAATTGTTTTTCATTGTTTTTTGTCCATTTACTTCCATTTGTTGTTAGTTTTTTGATTTTTTTTCTGTTCATTTTGTGAATTATTTTCTGCATTTTGCATTCATTTTTGTTCCTTGTCTTGATTCCTTTGTGTATTTTTTGTTACTAAGTGTATTTGTTCACTTCTATTCCAATTTTTTTACAATTTTGGCAGTTTTTATTATTCATTTCTATCATTATTTAATACTTTTAATACATTTTTTGCATTGCTCTTTTCATTTTGCTCATATACTGCTGATCTTTTAAAATTTTTATGTAATGTTATACTGCATATTTTTATATTTGCATTTAAAGAGAAAAAACTGATCCAAATGTAAGATATGATTATATTATAGCAATTTATAATGGATATTTTGAAGTTTGAGATATGAGCCTTAAGCTAAAAAAGAAAGTCTGGGAAAGACTTATAGATCTAGTAGAATAAAATGGCAATATCAGCATCTGACATGTAGTAGAGTAGACGTATGAACCGGCAAACAATGAAGATACTCAGTTAGAAGGATGCCCGCTTTATTACGCTGAAGTAAATGTATTTTCCTCCTCATTATTTTACCTACCTACCGCCCGCTTGGACCTCCTTTTGTTTCTGTCCCTCTGAAACAGCCTGTTCAGATTCACACGTAAATCTTACCTTTCCCAAATCTCAGACGGATCATTCCTCATGTTTTCTTTCGTCTTACCACAACATCAGCAGAGAACTTGAGAATCAGAGGTGCCGCTGTAGACCTGAACAACACTAGAGTCTACCTGACTGTGTGGTTGTCATGTGTGTGTGCTGGGTTGTTGTAGGAGCAGAGGTGTCGTATTGGGGTCAGACCTCAGCTCCGGTGGGTCAGACCCCCCTCAGGGCAGTGGATGTCTGTCCAGTTCAAAGGTCAGCGCTGTAATCAGACTGCTGCCGCCTTCCCAGACTCCACAGCAGCAGCACTAGTGTGGATGCTGCTGGGAGTTTGTAGGCTTAGTTTGGAGGCTAAGGATGTCCAGTGTATTGATTTATTTGTCTGACTGTCTACAACTTTATTTTCAAAATAGGTGACTGACTGTGTAAAGTATAAACAGACACAGAGTCTGTTCATTCATGAAACAGTGAACCTCCATGTTTAATTGAAAATAACTGAAAGACAGCATATCAAATGTTGAAACCAGTGGGCAATGACCAGGGCTGTACATTGAGTTGTAGTACCCCCATTGGCTGCTGGGGTCCAAGAAGCCCCGACTCCCATAGAGCTACATTGGACTTTTCTCTGAAAATACTAACTGATTAAATTTTTGTCATCATGGTCTCTTTTGGACCCTCTAATAAGTGATCTGAGGGTCCATCTTTAACTTTTTGTTCCATTATTAAGATATTTTGTGAAATAATCTGACAAATCATTGCCATGTTAGGGTTTGATTGGCAGGTCGCTATGGTAACTTGATTCGCCAGTAGAGTCGGACCTTTGTACCTTCTATGTATCCAACAGAGCATAGTTTTATCTGAGAGACACTTGACTGTAGTTGTGGGTAAGTGTTTATACCAACAACAATATGACTTTGTGCAGCAATGCTTGGTGATGTGTTACTGAGTCAGTAAGCTAGTGCTTCACATTAGTTTACCCATAAGACCCCTGACATACTACGCTCCGGTAGTTTCATTGCCATTTGTCCAAATATGGTTACGTCCTGTTTTTGGCTCCAAAATGTCATCCAGTAAGTGACAACCCGATTGGCTTCTAAACAGCTGTTCAGAAACCAGTCACACGACTCTTTTGAGTCTTGAGCTGAAAAAGTTTAGGACACACTGGTCTAGATTCATAGGCGTTTTGGTTCCTTCAGCCTTGTCCGTTCCTTCTCTTCTTGTCTGCCACTCCTCCGTATCTCCATCGAGACACTCTGCCTGGAATCCATTATAAGACCCAGTTGTCTCACTGCTGAAATTATCTCTATGGATTTGAACAGTAATGGTGATTGCTGGCTGAGTCCCACACACCTGTGCACCCTCATGTTGCCTGTTTATGCTGCATTTGTTCCATCTAATCAGGATGAAGTGAACACAAGGAGATTTTCAACGAGAGGCAGGCAATACAGCCAAAAATGTTCATAAATATTAAATCATTGTTTTATTCAAGTTTAAAAGCTGATTTGTGTCCTAACTGGAAGCTGTCTGTGGTTTTAATTTAATAATAAAAGATGCAATGAGACAAAAAGGACATAAAAGTACATAGAAGACAGGAAGGGCAAAAACGACATAAAAGATGAAAAAAGACTTAAATGATGCAAGGAGGCAAAAACAAAATATGCAAAAAGATGAAAATGATGCAAGACGTGCAAAATTACAAAAACAATGAAAAAGATATAAAGTGATGAAAATTACATGTAACAAAAATAGTGTAAAAAATGCAAAAAGAAATGTTTGTGATTTTTAAAAAATAACTCATTTGTTGATAATTCCTTTTGACTAATTTGAGCTCAGCATTGTTTCTGTTCTTGCTGAATTTACATATGTTTTTTGTTGATTTATTACACCAAATAACTAAAATCTCTTCACATTACTATAGATGCAAAATAAAAACATGATATATCTTCATCATTAAAATATCACAATGTGAATTACAGTGGTGCCCCAGCTAATGAATTTAATCCGTTCTGGCATCACGTTCATTGGTCGAATCATTCATTAGCCGAAGCGAGTTTTTCCATAGGAATTCATGTAAAACCAGTTCATCCGTTCTGGACCCATGAAAACTCCCATATAAAGTATGTATGACACACCCGTACATGCACATTTATTCATTTATAAAGACACTTACTGGAGGAGGGTGAGACAGAGACAGCCATTTTTCTTAAGTCCCATGATGAAAAACACAAAATGAACAGTATTTTAGATGAAAAAAGGCAAACATACAGCGCGGAGTTCACGTTGACGTTTAACTCGGCCGAGATTGACCCAGAAGTTAAGTCTTGTGCGTTACGAAAAAATTTGCAACCTGAATTTTATGAAGTTACGAAATTTGCAATCCAAATTTTTTTTGGTAGCCTGGGCACAATTTTTTTTTTTTTTTTTTTTTTTCTTTGTTAGCCGAAAATTTCGTTGGAAGAAGCATTCGTTACCCAGGGTTCCACGGTATATAGCAAATCATTATATTAGTACTGTAATTACTGATTTATCGTTCAGGTCTAGTTTTAAACATCAGTGTGCATATTAGTGAGAGTCGACTGTGTTGAAGTGCACGTAGCTGCTCAAAATAAACCACAATCCTCCTCGGTTGTGTGGAGGGTCTGAGTGTAACTCCATCATCCACATGAGTTTGAAAGGTGATAAAAATTCAGAATGAGTGAGCGCCAGCAGATTAGTGCCTGAATCTCCAGGTGTGGATGTGAGACAGGAAGCATGCAGGGTCATCAGGAGAACAGACATACTGTATATGCAGAATCATTTGAGGTGATGAGAGAGAGAATTTCAGTTTTTGCTCTGGTGTTAATGTCTAGAACAGGCTCAAAAGTCAATATATGCAATATTTAGAAGATTTTCATGACTTTTTCTCACCATTATATAGCAGTTTATCACACAATACAGAAGTCCTGAAGCGCTCTTAAACCTGTAGAATTTCCCCAACTGTGATCCTGCATCCTCTGTTGTTGTGTCACTGTGGTGTTTGAAAATGTTAATTTGGATACAAACTGATGAAACAAATTAACTGCTTGAATTAGCAGGGTTATGAGGGCAAATTACTCCCCCTGTATGACTCTGGGTGTGGAATATAGCACTACAGTAGTAGAAGAAGTAGTAGTAGTAGTAGTAGTAGTAGTAGTAGCAAAGAGGTGTCCAAAAAGTAGAGTTGCATCATCATTTGGGTGGGAAGGATTAAAAAGGTTTTAAGACAGAAAATTGCAGAATATGGTGATATTTAAAGTCTTATCACTTATACTAATGCATTTTATTACGGTTCAGTCGTACAATTCTTTTTACAGCTCAAAGAACAAATTTTAGTGTTTGGTATCACTTCACAGTGTTGTTTCATCTGCTCTTCCGTTCAGTATGAGTGCGGTGCATTGTCCGCTGTGGTTCTCAGTGATGATGGAAGTCGACTGGACGCGGGAGGAGCAGCAGGGTCAACGGTCAAACGGCCACCGCAGATAAAGGATATCAATGAAATGAAGATGCTGGTGAGTGGCTTTTGTTGTTCTTCTCACTGGCTTAAAAGGTCAGCAACACAATTAAAAAAAAAAAAAAAAAAAAAACTATTTTATTTGGTGTTTTTTACACCTGCATAGGGCCGAGACCCAAAATAGGTCAAGAAGCTTTTTCATTGGTTCACCAATTTATTAATTATTTTGTTAATTCTGTTCACTGTGTTAACTAATTTGTTCCTTTTCTTGCATTTTGTTGATTATTTTGTTAATTTTTTTATCTGTGAATTGTCTTTATTGATTTTCACCATTTCATTCACAGAAATCACACTTTTGTTTTGGGTGCTAAACTAAAATAAACTGGGATTGTGCATTTATTCTCTAAACGTTTGCATCTGTACTTAAGCATTTCTGTCATTTAAGCATTTTGAACATTTATTTGGAGGAGGCAGTATAAAGAACGCAAGAAATCAGGGGGAAACACACTGAGGCCTTGTAAAACAGCCCTTGTAGAAAGAAGCCAAATATTCCTCCTTAAATCAAATTGTATTATGCAAAGCATCTGCCAAAGGGGTGAGCACATTTTGCTTGGCTAGATTTTTTAATACTAACAAAAAAGTAAATGGAAAAAAAAAAATCTTATTACAATTGTACTACAGCTATATGAGACAAATTTAATATTCCAGAGAAGTGACTTCACTCTTCAAATAAGAAAAAACATCTTTTTCCTCAGCTGGGAAATTCTGGAAACCATTGTTGTTATTGGTCAAATCTGTGTAGATGGATATGATATTTGTTGGAATACAAAGATGTTATGAAGTCAAGGTTACATATATTTTCTTGGAATTAGAGATACTTTTGTAATGTAAACACACCTGACCAGATTATTTTTCTTTTAAGGAAAAAAATAAGGACCATTTCCAGAAATTCCAGTTTTTACTTTCCTCTTTTCCCCAGATTTTACTCTTGCTTCATAGTCAGTGTTCTGACCTTGTCTCTGTATGCATTATCTGCTTCTCTATTCACTCCCAGTTCCAAAAAAGTTGAATCATGTTACTTAAAAACTATTGCAGTGCTCTTCAGAGTTACTTTGACTTGTACTTCATTATAGACAATATGAATGACCTGTTTCATGTTTTGTCCAGTCAACTCCTTTTGGTTTGAAAGTATTACATAATTTTGAATTTGTGATGTGTTTTAAAAAAGGATCGACCAGAGACAGATTTTCCACATTCTCCAGGTCTGTTGGTGACACATTAATGACAGGTGTTGTAAATTCACGAGGTGTTGTCTCATCCATGGCTTAGAGATACATTTGTTTTCTGCTCTGAGCATTATGCACTGTGATACAGCTAGTTCCCATCAGTCTCTTTATTCTGTTATGTATTGTTGTGTGTGAAATATCCAAATCCCTTCCTATCTTTTTTGAAGGACATGTATTCCTATCTTTTGGTGCTGAAGAACTAAACATCTTCTTGGATGCCGCTTTTGCACCAAATCATGTTTAACATCATATTTCTACCTGAGCTGTTTCAAACCTCAGTGATTTTGAATGATTTTAAAGGCCTGGTATCTCCACACTTAGATTTACATTGATAGCAATGCATCTATGAAATGCTCCTGTCGGGCATTGACAAAGTAACACTGATTTGTTTTAACTTTGCGTTTTCTGGGGCTTCTTTATAACTCTGTCACACACTCTATCCACACCCTTTTCAACAGAAATCACTAATTCATTCCCACAATGACCTATGATCACATTCTCAGACTTCTGTAAACACAGAATAACATAACACACTTGTTGTGGACAATTTTATGAAAATAAATAAAATTGGCCAGTTGGTTGTGGGGCCAGTTTCAGTTCAACACGGCTTGTTGTCAAGGTGGTAGTCAGGAGCTCTACATATGGACGTTTGAGTCCAAATGTTTAGCTCTGTAGCTCTAAAATCTATGGACTCAAACTAACCTAAATTTGATTTTTATTTATTTTTCATTTTAATCTTTTTTATGTGGTTTAAAGCTTTAACAAAAGAGACATTCAGATAAAAAGAAGAAAGAAGCAAACAACAAAACTGAAAGGGTGTAGGCTGAAGCTGAAGCCTATTGACACCTACCCCTTTTTACAATATTCAGTACATGAATATTGAATCAACCAACCTACTGTAACTTGACACATATGTAGGTAGTCAGAGTAGGTAGAAGGTTTACTATGGTAACCACCACCTAATAGGCAATTTTAATTAGCTCTATGTAATGAGGTTGAAAATGTAATTTCCCCCCGGGTTATTGACTATGCTGCTTCCAAATGTGCTGTGACCTTCAAGGAACAAGGTCAAGGTCACAGTTAATATATCTCTCAATATCCAGTAAAGGTGAGTTTTCACAGCATGGCACCTTTAACTAATTTTTATCCCTAAATTGGACCCTGGCTGTTTTTTTGGATTGTATTACAGACTCAAAGTTGAGGACAGGCTGTGTATATGCAAATACAAAGATGCTGACCAGACAAAACATGAAATGCATTGTGTTCATATGGTCTACAAACAGTTTTTCTAGAAACAGTGTCCAAATACAGTAGATCTTGATAATCCTAATGTCTCAGTATGAGACTCCTTCAGTGAAGATCTTCCTTGAAGATGCTGCTGACTAGCATGTCATTTTATAATTTTTCAGTGTTTTAAGACACATCACAGACTGAAAATCTCATTTGACATTAATGTGACAGTATTTAATTCACACATTATAGAGGTGTTTCAATAAAATATCGCTGTTGTGACTTATTGACAGTGATGTGTGAAACAGAATCATCCTAAAATAAGCCTAAAATGCAACTAAAATAAAACCAAGTCTGTCTTTCTGGCTAAATATCTCTTCTGGAAAATTTGAAAAAAATGATGAACATTTACATGTTATGTAAATCCGGCTACTGACTGATTTAGATCTTCCAATAACACATTTCCCACCTCTTTACTTACAAAGAAAAGAAGAGTCTTTGAGGCCGCAAATGGCTCTGTGTCTGCATCAGCTACTAAATCAGACATTAATGGTGAATATGAATGGGTTCCCACAGCAGGAAATGGCAGTGCAGGGCAGATGAGTGACAGCAGAGCAACAGTGTGGGAGATCCTGCTGACCAGAGTGTTTACTCTGTGGACACTTTCAGCAGGAGATGTGAGAGGCTGTCTTCAGCTCAGACAGGATTTATTGCCCTCTCTTATTAAGTACAGTCGTTCAGAGCGCCTGCAGCGTCATAAACGTCTTTAAAATCCACACACCCACACACTGACTGGAGAAATAAACCTTCGCCCAATATTAGACATATTTCATTACAGTTTTTGCAGGGTGTATGATATACAGCATCAACATCTGTTCTGCAAAAATTGTAATGAAAGCAACTTTGAACAGACAGAAATAAACAGTGATATTCATCGTGTCTTAATGTGCTTATTTTGGTGCTTAATTGACCAATTCTTTCATCTACTCCTGACCCCGAAGGGTGTATTGTGCAGGATTTATGATGCATTCTAGTTGAACCTGGTCAGAATTTCTGAGTTCTTGGTCATACATTTCAACTTGAACGGCACCTGAAGTCAGATGTCTAGCTCAGAAAGTCAGAAATCCCACTGACCAAACAGTCCACAATGGCTACTTCTCCCCTTGACTGAATGAACACAGCTGTTTTTACTGTTTATAGCAGTTCTGTTTTGTTTTTTTCAAATGATATCAGACATACAGTCAATAGTTTGGATACATCCAACCCAACTTTAGCAGTTTTTTTTCCTTTATTTTCTGTTGTTTTCAGTGTTAATATTGAAGACATTCAAACTGTGAAAGAATTGGAATTATGTAGTAAACAAAAAATGTTAAACAGCCCAGAACATATTTTATATTTTATTCCAAAGTGGACACATTTAGCTTTGATAACAGTTTTATACACTCATGGCCTTTTCTCAGCAGATTCACAAAGTCGTCACCTAGAACAGTAATCAATTCACAGATGAGTTATCTTTTGCTATTTCTTGTCTTCTTAATGGGCTTTAGACCATCTGTTGTCTTGTGCAGAGGAAGGGTGGATAGGAATCAAAAGCCCTATCAGTGCCACTACAACTACCGTTCAAGCTTGGAAACACATTCAAAGTTATTTAGATTTTTTTGGATTGATGGACCCGTTTTTTCACAATATGGTTTTGTGCATGAGAAAAACCACTGAAGGAGGAGGTCTGTCCAAACTTTTGACTGAACAGTACTGTGCACACTCAGTACTGTTCATGTTTTTTTAATTTATGGGTGTTTTTGGTATTTTGGTACACTGGTTATACATGAAAAATGTCATTTAGAATGTGTTTTCAGGAAGAGTGCGTATTACCGTAATTTTGACATTACCTGAACTCTGACTTCTGAGCGTTGGCGGTGACGTTGTGGATTGCAAAAAACTCAGATCAAGGTCACAGGTCACCATCAAATAATTTGTTCCTTGATCCATTTCAGAACTTACTACATGGCAATTTTGTCAAATTTGTTCATATGTTTTTGTCTGAAATTGTTAAAATACAAACAAGCAAACAAACCAACAGCAGCAAAACATGAACCTGTTTAGTGGGGGTTTACATTTAATGTTTTTGATTTTTGCTGACTCAAAAAAACAAGACACATATAGCTAATAGAAACACATTGTTTCTTTTATTTTTACAGTACATGATCAAAGTGTTATCACCCAAAACTTCACTACCAATGTAGATGGGACGTTGTGTATAACATAAATACAAACGTAATACAGTGATTTTCAAATCCTTTTCAACCTATATTCAATTGAATACACTACAAAGACAAGATATTTAATGTTCAAACCAATAAACTTTATTGTTTTTGGCAAATATCCACTCATTTTGAAATTGATGCCTGCAACACATTCCAGAAAAACTGGGACAGAAGCAAAAAAAGACTGGGAACACAGGTGAACAGGTTAATTAGAAACATGTGAGTGTCATAATTGGATAGAAAAGGAGCATCATCAAACGGCTCAGTCATGCACATGCAAAGTTCAGCACTTTGTGAACAACTGCGTGAGTAAAAGTGCAACAGTTTGAGAACAATGTTTCTCAATGCATAGTTGCAAGGAATCTAGTGATTTCATCATCTACAGTCCATCATACCATCAAAAGATTCATAGAATCTGGAGAAATTTCTGCAAGTGTCAAGGCTGAAAACCAACACTGAATGCCTGTGACCTTTGATCCCTCAGGTGGCACTGCCTTAAAAACTTCATTCTGTAACGGATGTTACCACGCTAGTTTAGGAACGCTGGAGAAAACCATAGTCAGTTAACACAGTTTGTTGCTATGTCTACAAGTGCAAGTTGAAACTACCATGCAAAGAGAAAGCCATATATCAGCAACATCTTTGGGCCTGAGCTCATCAGAGTGCTGTGGCCTGATGAGTCCACATTTCACATTGTTTTTAGAAATCATGGTCATTGTGTCTTTGTAGTGTATTAAACTGAATATAGGTTGAAAATAATTTGCAAATCATTGTATACTGTTTTTATTTACCATTTTCACAACATTTCAACTTCATTAGAATTGGGATTTATATATAAATATCTGTTTTTTTTATTTGACAAACATAAAAAAATCCAAATAGTCTTTTACTGTCAGATATTAAAAAAAGGAAGTCATAAAGTCTTCACAGACCACCAAATTATGACTCAGGTCGAATCCACAGGTGACTTTAGGAAACAGTAACCAACCCCTTACGATTAATATACATTAAAAAAAAATCCACATGTGGCTGGACCACAGCTGTCACCAAACCTTGTGTAACAAACTCGGTGGTTTGGTTCTCATTACTGCGGTCGTAGCTCTACAGGCAGCTCTTTAAATAAACAGTGAAACCTCAGCAGAGATCACACATCATCTACTTTTCTCTAATATAAAACACAAATGTCACATTTCTAGTCAGTCCAGAACAGTTTTTCACAAACTGTTTGGGCTCCAGAACCAAAAAAGAAATGTGGCACTTCTTCAGAGCCAAACTCTAAATTCTACATAACACAGCCATGAATATTTGTATGATTAAATATCTATATTAAGTGTAAAAAATGAACAGAATAATCAAGAAAATGAACAAAGTAATCCTCAAAATGACCAAAAATGACAGGGAATGAAGAAAATAGCCACAAAATGACCCAAGAAAAAGAGGTTTGGGAGCCGCAGAGCTGAAGGATGGACAACTCGGCTCGATGTGCTCTATTTCCTCTCTCCTGGTGATGGATACCTCGGGTCTGGTTTCTCCCTGAGACACAACATGGCCAAACAAACAGACTGCAGTGAAATCAGCCCTGACACAGACATGTATATAACAGAGCAGCCACTGATGAGCTTGTACGCACTCATCCACACTCTCACTTATCATCCAGCAAGTGACTCGACCAGGTTGTGGACTCGTCAGCCTGTGAGTAGTAATCGGGTCTTCCTATGATCACATGATCTCACTGAAAGATGAGCACCGCCGCCTGGATCCCCATCTGGCACTGACAGCTAATTGTTGAACTTGTGTGATTGCTGTAATTACTCACTGCAGGACAGATTACGGGGAGGGGGGGATGGGACTGTGTTATTTTGTATTTAGAGCAAACTAACCTATTTTATCTGTCTGCAGTCTGGTTAACTAGGGTAAAGAGTTTTATTAGATAGCTGTGGTACCTACCACATTTGACTATATGAAATTTATAACCAATTTGATATGTGATAATGGTGTTATTTAGTTAGCTGAAGGGGTTCTGACCAAGACTCTGAATACCCCCAGGGCTGCAGTAGTTGGTGTAGTCTGGACCACCTGTGTTCCATTCCTGCAACACAGTTCTTCAAATTTACAGTGATAAGGTATGAGGTGTGAGATGATCTGCTTTGCCACTGACTAGCAGAATTAAACAGCCTGTGGAAAGAAGAATCAGCTGCAATCAAACCACAGTCATGATGTTAACGAATAAGTCAGAACAAGACTGGAGATAGTGATATCTGCACAGATGTAGTCCTGACTGTTTTGAGTTAAATCTTGTTTCCTCTTTGCCGATGACGGAGACTGCAGGTTTCCCCCAGGCACTCCAGTTTCTCCCACCATTAAAAACACGCACAATAGATTTGTATGTATGTATATATGTATGGACACACCCTATGTTTTATCATTCATACATTTACTGAAGATCTGTTGGGAAGCTCCACTATGGAGGCTATATCAACACCACTGCCTACTCCTGATTGATCCAAAATGGCCTCTGACTCCAACAAATCTGTCAATCAAGGCAGCTGAACCCTTAATTACAGTATGTACCAATTTCAGTGTGAGGATCATCTTACATAAAAATTCACTCACCCATAGACAGTAGTTCACAGAGTTGGAAATAAACTATTGACCAAAACCTTTGATTGTATTAGGCTATAAACAAATTTATTTCCGATGCAAATTTGGCCATTTTAACATTGGACCTTATGCCCTTTTTTCACGAGTCAGTTTCCAGGGCTGTTTCAAAGCCACTGTCTAAAGTAGAACCACTTCTTTCTGTTTCAACTGTGGTACGCCAAGCACCAACTAAGAACTGTATGTCAGAGGCTGAAGGTAGGTCTACCATGACTAACAAGACCAATGAAAATTTTTTGACCACCATGATTAAAATCCACAGCGAATACATGCTAGTCTGTCATGAAATAAAAACAGCAGGTGTCCCTGGAGCAACTGTTTGTCCAAACTGTACATTTTATAATGTACAGTAGGTACATTGTAAGCAAGACTTGCTGACTGCTATTCTTAGCATGGTACAAATGTCGCTGAATGCCATGTCATGTTGACAGTAAATAATGCAGACTGGCTGCCCTGTTAGGTTCTAATATTAGCCAGCAGCTAATGAGGAAACAAACATCCTTCCCAGATCTCTAGTCCTTCAAGCTGACTTGTCATGGTGTGTTGTAGAACAGTGAGAACATAATGTGTCTTTAGTAGCCATCGCAGTAGATCATCATTTTACAAAAATGTCTCTCAGGCTTTGGATATTTGATTGCAAAATCTACCCTTTTAGATATAAATTGGGTTGATAGTTAGTGCAATTCACCTGGATAACAGTAATGAATAAACAAACTGGCAGCCCGATAGAAAGGCTTAATAACCCTGTGTTTGGGAAAGGCAGATTTAAATAATTATTTTTTGGGTATATTATGAGTGAGTCATACGTGCTGTATATTTCAGACTGCAGAGCTTCAGAAGGAGCTTGCTGAGCTGGAAAAGTGCAACGAGGAGCTGGAGGATGAGATTGAAGTGAAAAAGGCAGCGTACGTGAAGGAGATTGCTGAGCTGGAGGTAGGAGACAGACTGATTATTGCAGTCATCAGCTATAATAGACTGGGCATTTGTACTGAGTTTTCATTTGACCTCCTGGTCTGTTTGTCTGGCCATGTTTATCAGTGCACTATAAATGAAATGAGGCAGCAGGAGGTGGATTTACACCTGCAAATGAAGGAGCAGTGTGAAGACTACAGGGAGCTGCTCAATGAGAAGATGGCCCGAGACATGGAGATTACTGCTTACAGGTTAGTGGACACAATACAGAGCTTAAGTCCCTTGCCGTCTGGTTTTGACCCATGGGATGTAACCAGAAAAAAACTGCCATGAGGTCATGTTTGTCAGTTTAAAAGATAACCTTAAAAGGCAAGAAAGTCAGCAATGTGTTGTATAAGTGTTGAGATACAGTACACTCCTGATCAAAATTTTAAGACCATTTGAAAAATTGCAAGAGTGTGCATTTTGCACTGTTGGATCTTAAGAAGGTTCTAAGTAGTGCTTCAAAATGCAAAAAGAAGAAAAGGGAGTGAGATAAGAAAAAATTTTGAGTAAGCAATTTATTGGAACTAACCATTAAACTGAAATAGGCTGTTCATCAGCTGATCAAAAGTTTGAGACCACATCTAAAGAAAAAACCCAAAACCCCCTAAAATAGAAATCAAGTTTTCAAAAAAGGACTCCGTAATAAGTAGCTGCACCATTCTTGTTAATCACCTCAAAAATTTTGTTTCCGCATGCTTGATGATAGTGTTTCCAGGAGGCTAGTGGAAATGTTGCTCCAAGTGGTGAAGATGGCTTCACAGAGGACATCCACTGTCTGGAACTGGTGTCCATTTTTGTAAACTT
>JAQQAE010010859.1:0-13886 GCA_029823295.1 Pseudamia nigra | reverse complement strand
GTGTGTAATACACACTTTATATGGGAGTTTGTCGTGGGTCCAGAACGGATTAATTGGTTTTACATGTATTCCTATGGGAAAAGTCTCTTCGGATAACGAATAATTCGGATACCGAACGTGACGCCAGAACGGATTAATTTCGTTGTCCGAGGTACCACTGTACTAATTAATTGTTGACACCTGTGCGATTCATTTAATAATTCACTTACATGCAAACAAATGAAAATAAGTTTAGTTCTATGATTTCAGACAGTCATGATTTACTGAAACAATCTTCTGGAAATGCAAAGTTGAAATACCAAATGTCATCAGTAGCCTACAGCAGAACAGTTACCTTGTGGTTCAATGTACAGATAAATGCTCATTCAGACCTGATAGTTGTGTTGATGTTGTTTAGACTGAATAGCCTGTGACATTTAAAGGCCTAAAATATTTTGTGACGTGAGACAGATTTTCAAGCCAAAAATGGCTCTGTGGGCAGCAAAGGCTGCTAACACTTGAAATAACCAAATAACCCGCCACATGTTTATTTCTTTAGCTTCATTACTCCATCCTATTATGCTATTTACAGCAACTTAAATTCTAGAAATGCCAGTCTGTCAGCTTTACTTGTTGGAATGACCAAAGCAGTCAAAAGCTCTGTGTGTATCAGTATATTGTTTTAGTAGCAAACTATTGTCAGAACAGTTCAAGCAGATACACTCTCCTACAGTATTTGAAACTCTAAAATTGACTGAGTGAACACAATGACTCAAAAATACATATTTATTATACTAACTTCTCATTGTCCCCACAGCGGAACTGGGTGCTGGAACAGTCAGCGACACACTGGATTTTGAAGCCCACCGACAGACCAATGAAGTGATCTGGACACTCACAAGTTGCCTGCTGTCCACCAGGGGCAATCAGACAAAGATGACTACAGGTCAGGTGATGGGAAGAGCAAGGATTTTCACCTTGAAAACAAACCAGTCGATAGTAATGTAAGTAACTGCTGACTAGCAGTTTATTGGAGGAAGAGAAACTTCAATAGGTCTTGTGTACATACTCCGTGGTTGCCTGTAAGGGTGGCACACGTGAATGTCATAGGGTCGGTGTGTGTTGTTCCCCATGATTGTACGCCCTTCACCGGAATACTTGTGCGCCTTCTCCACAGTGTGTGTGTTCCAGTCAGTCCAATAGACCCAGTCCTCAAACAGGGAAACAGCAAAGACATGGGGAAGAGTTCCACCAATGGCCCGGTGTCGGTTCTGGCCATCCATGTCTGCAAAGCTAAATGTAGGTACAGTGACAGATATTCCATTGTTAATATTAACTTAAAGCTATTTTAAAAATGCAAGTATATGTCAAAGTGTCCCTTTTGAAAATGAATAAAATAAATTAGAAAGCTGTATGCCTGACTTCAAACAAATCAGGAGGAAAATCAGATTTAAAAAAAAATCTAAATTGACCTTATTCTGAACAAGTGAGAAGAACAAGTAAGATTCTCAACACAGCTGCATTGTTTTAGTATTTTCATAAGCAAATGTATGAAAAGAAGCTGTGAAATGGCAAGTCCCCCATCAAGTTTTGAAGTTCACAGTGTATCAGCATATTTTCAACCACTACTTAGCAAAATGATATACAAATTAAGTAATGGTTACTATAGTAACACTTGGCCTATGTTTGACCTTGTATGTATGACCTGAAAACTGACAGTGACCTTGACCTTTTTCCTTGATGGTCGCTGTGACCAAATAGGTCTTTATTAATGCTGTGATCTAAAAAAATATGCACATTAGGTGGTGGTTGCCATAATAAGCCTTCCCCCTACTGTGACTACCCATGTGCCAAATTTGATTAGTTTGTCTCCAGGGACCTTGGAGATACAGAGCAGAATGTTCGGACAGATGTATGTATAACCTTGAAATCAACCGCGACCTTGAACCTTTTCCTTGAACGTCACAGTGTATTTAGAAAAAGGATAGCCAATAATCCTATTATTTAGTATATGACATTTTCAACCTGACGCTATAGGTACAAATATATGCAGGCAAAGTGCAATAATTGCAGACTCTGCCAATCTCTAAGGTCAAAGTCAAGGTCATTTGATGAGTGAGGTGTCTTTTAGTCTAATTTATTACTTATTAAAATTTGATGCCTCTAGCTATAGTAGTTTTGGTACTATAGGTAAAAATATCTTTTTTTGTCATTACCTAATTAATTTGCAAATCAGTAGGCAGTTGCCATAGTATCCCGTCACTACCCATGTGCCAAGTTTGGTTAGTTTGCAACTATATCTCTCGACTACATTGCCCCTAACTTTGTTCAGGCAGAGGGTAATAATTGTCATTTTGCATTCCCCGGAGTAACCTTAATCCCCATGCAGAATTTCCCACTGCAATATGGATGGAACATGACTCTCAAAATGTACTCACTCCAGAAAGTTTAGGTGAGAGTCTGCAAAGAAGATCTTATTGGTGGTGTAGTCTATAGTTAAAGCACTGGGCCACTCCAGTTTGGTAGTGATAATGGCACTGACATTTCTGCCATTCATGCCAGCTCTGCCAATGTATGCAGCATCAGCAAAGTCAGTCCAGTATAGCCATCTGATATAAACACAGGAAGAGAAAGAAAAGAATGATGTGGGGAATCCAAACACATGATTGAAGGGCAAAATTTGAATGGGTTATAACTTAAGACTAAAAAAGATATCTAGATCATCTGAATTCTGTCACAGTATGTTTTTTTTAACAAATCTTAAATGTTGCAGTCAGAGTTAGAGCAGTCGCTTGTGCATTTGTGTGTCACAATGTGGATGTGTCAGTACCCATATTTAGGGTTCACAGCCACAGCACGAGGTTGGGTGATAATGTAAGTGTTGTTTCCATGTGTGAATGCTCCAGAGAGCAGCTTCTTCTGGTAGCGTCCATCCAGCTCCATCACATGAACTGAGGAATAAAAACTGTCTGTCCAGTATAACTTCCTGAAAGAGACAATATAAAGCATCCCATGACATCTCTGCAGCCGTCACTCACTCAACAATAGATTCTAAGCCAGTTTTGATAATGTAATGGATGCCTAGTAATTCATTCAGTAGTACTTAGGTAATTAGTCACATACCTGCCCACCCAGTCCAGAGCCACGCCTTCTGCTCCTACTATGTTGCTATCCACCACAGTCTCTCTGTCACTCCCGTCAAAATGCATCCTCTCAATCCTTCCCACTCCATGATCCAACCAGTACAGCCTCTTCTCATGGTGGTCGAAATCTAATGCTATCACATTGGCCAGCCCCTGCAGGACTATACTCAACTGTGAGCCATCAGTGGTCAAATTGCGGATGTAGTAGCGGTTGCTATACAGCAGGTATGGATTAATGCCACTATTCTGGCGACACGTGCGTCCATCTGGTTCACGGATGTACCCTGGCGCACATTTACAGTGGTAAGAGCCAACAGTGTTCTCACAGATCTGGCTGCAGACTCCCGGTGTGCTGATACACTCATTGAGGTCCTCACATGCTTTTCCATCTGGCATGAGTTTATATCCAGGGAAGCAGGAGCAGTAGTAACTGGTGAGGGTGTCAGTACAGATCTGAGCACACTTATGGACAGATGGATTACGGCACTCATTAATTCCTAGACAAGAAAAAAGTAAGAAAGGAGACAAAAACAAGTTGAGCTATGTATTGGCCTATTGTAATTTTGCCAGTAAACCAAAATAATTGTCATGCCATGCCTACAGCCTATGTTATTGTATTGTATAAGGGTTGCATCTCTCTACACTAGAACTAGAACCCACACAGACACAGGAACATCGGGCAAACTCCATACAGAAATACATCCTTATATCATTTTCACATTTTTACCTCGGCCAAGGAGTGGTGGGGGGTTATGTTTTTGCTGGCGTTTATCTGTCTGTTAGTTAGAAAATTACTAAAAGTAATGAACAGATTTTGATGAAATTTTTAGGAAAAGTGTGAAATGGGACCAAGAAACAGATGATTAAATGTTGGTGGTGATCTGAATCACCATGTCCGCATGTAGCGTTTTTTTGCACTGACCAATCAAAGTCTAGAAGGGGTGGGACATAGGAAGAAAACACTAAACGTCTCTGCACCATGATGGAGGGGAAACTGACTGACAACTTGGTTTATGATCTAACACTGAAGGAAGTGATCTTCCAGAACATCAATTACAGTTTGTAACATTACTGTGTGAAAAGGACATTTTTACGTGTCACTGTGATGCAGCCGCAGACGCACCTCCTAGTCATTCATGTGATTACTTCATGACTATGTGACTATCCCTGTAAACAGAGAACTTAGAAGTGCGTGTGTCGGGATGTTGTTAAATTCAAGGCTGTCCTCTGTACTCTACCCCAAACCCCATTTACATAAAATGTGAATTCTCTAGAGCTGCACAATTAACTGTATCACAGATGAAATTGCAATGCCAGCCTGTGTAATTATGTAATCACAAAAGGCTGTAATTTAAATGTCCATTGTTAGGAGGTTTTATCGGGATTTAATTTGCAGAAAAATAAAGAATGCATTATGTGTAAAACTTGGGAGAAGAAGAAAGTCACACCTTGATTTTTTTAGTTTTGAAATTCTTATATTTCTTTCTATTTCATACATACAATCTTTTTTCATCAAATCATGCAGCCCCGCATTTCTGTGTGTGTCTTACCACAGCCTTTTTCATCACTGTTGTCCTGGCAGTCCTTGACTCCATTGCACACCTTGTTATTGTCAATGCACTCGCCGGACTTGCACATGTACTGTTGCGGAGCGCAGGTGGGCTGGGGCGTGATGCACAAGCTGTCAGCCTCATCCGAGCCATCCATGCAGTCGCTCTCCCCATCGCAGGTGTAGGAGGAGGGGATGCACGCGCCGTTGCCGCAGGTGAACTGGGTGCTACTGCATGTGTCGTAGGTGCAGCCCAGCTCATCACTGCCATCCCCACAATCATTCACACGGTCACAGCTGGAGAGGAGGAGTTGTTCGTGAGGTTCTTTCCGCACAAGACTGATTAGTTTCTGGAGAAATGAACAAATGTACTTACTGGAAGAAAATGAGGATGCATCGTCCATTAGCACAAGCAAACTCGTTCATATGGCAGGTCCGGTTGGGGCAGTTTTGAAGCTCATCAGCTGCATTAGCACAGTCCTTTTCTCCATCACACACAAAGCTCAGAGGAACACAGCGAGGGTGACCAGGGTGCCAGGTTGGACAGGTGAACTGGTTTGGACTACAGGTGCGTTGACCTGCAGAAGAGAGACAGTAGAAGAACATGAGATGGGTAAACAATTTCCCCTTGCAAAATACAGAGACAGTGGCCAGAAAAAGTAATACTAGAGAATAATAAAGTATGATCGTACCACACTGTAACTCTGGAACCTCATCACTATTGTCCCAGCAGTCATTGTTGCCATCACAGACCAGAGACTGAGGGATGCAGTTACCATTGGTGCAAGTGAACTGGCTTGGGCTGCAAGTCTTGATTTGATCCTCTGAGCAAAATCACAACACAGGCATTAATCAGCTAAATAATACAGGTTTGGAAATTAATTCTTTCATTGTCTAGACTATTTTTAGTGATATTTGGGGTTTTAGATAGAGGTTTTACAGTAAGTATTTGTCTGAATTTATAGAAGCTGAAAACAATTGAAAGAATGCAAGACATCACAATTACTTACAAAATCATTGCTTAATTAAGGGACAACACTGTGCAAAACCAATAATGGAGCTCGGGCCCAAAGAAATCAGGTGTTCTGGGTGTTGTTGATATATGGCTTTCACTTTGCATGGTAGAGTTTTAACTTGCACATGTAGATGTAGTGACAAACTGTGTTAACTGGCAATGGTTTTGTGAAGTGTTTCTGAGCCCATGTGGTAATATCCTTTACAGAATGATGTCTGTTGGACTATTTGCTCATGCAGTTGTTCAAAAAATGCTGAACCTTGTCCCATCCTTGCTTGTGAACGACTGAGCCTCCTAGAAATGATCCTTTTGTGACCAGTCATGACCCTCACATGTTTCTAATTAATCCGTTCACCTGTGGAATGTTCCAAACAGGTGTTTTTGAGCATTCCTCAACTTTCCCAGTCTTTTGTCCCCCCATCCCAGCTTTTCTGGAGTGTGTTGCAGGCATCAGATTCAAAATAAGTGAATATTTGCAAAACACCAATAAAGTTTATCAGTTTGAACATTAAATAAATTGCCTTGGTAGTGTATTCAATTGAATATAAGTTGAAAAGGGATTGCAAATAATTGTAATCTGTTTTTATTTATGCCCGACTGTAAATGCAGGACACTTACCACAGGATGGAGGTTCATCTGTTCCATCATTACAGTCTCTGATGTTGTCACACACATATGATTGAGGAATACACTTTCCATTATCACAGCGGAACTGGTCTGGTGCACATGTACGACCAGCTGTAGAGCAGTAACACAAAAACAACACGTCACACTGAGTTTAGTAAGTCACAATTGTATACATGTTATCAGGGATGTCAATTCATATTGAGCTGTACAACAATCAGACAGTCTCTCTTCATTACACTCAACATTTCCATTCAAACAATAGCAACGTACCACAGAACAGAGGATTCTCATCACTGTTGTCTCCGCAGTTATTATAGCCGTCACACAGATTTTCAGGGTAGATGCAGATGTTGGTGTTGTCACACTTGATTTGACCTGCAGGACACGTCCTATCCGCTGGGGAAGAGAGGAGGGCAAAGGTCAAAATATGAAGCACAAATGTCCAGTCCAGTGCCATCTACCTCTTATTACACAAAACAGCAATATCCCCTTCCGGTGTACATCTTATCATCTACAATAATCGGTTTATCCCTTAATGCAATCATAACTCACGACAGTTGATTTCATCAGATGTTGCGTTGTCTCTACAGTCATTATGTCCGTCACAGACAAAATCGGCACTGATGCAGCGCCCATTAGCGCAGGTGAACTCTGTGGCGGGGTTGCAGGTGGGGAAGGGACAGCCCCGCTCGTCACTGTTGTCACCACAGTCATCTGTGTAGTCACAGGTGTAGCTGAGTGGCACACAGCGTCCATTGTCACAGGTGAAGTCAATGGCTGCACAGGTGTGGAAGGCTGGACAGAAGAATGGCAAAGTTTGTAATTTGACATTTTGAAATATGCAATATGATGCGCCAGCATTAAAATAATCCATGGTTACATAAATAGTGAATATAATGGTACACATTTCTCACCACACACTCTCTCTAGCTCATCTGAGTTATCAGTACAGTCGTTATAGCCGTCACACTTCCACCGTGCTGAAATACAGTTGCCGTTGAGACAGGTAAACTGCTCTGGCTGACAGCGTTTCCCATTGTCTTGGATACAGTCTTTGCCATTGTTGGCTAAGTACCAATTCCCCTGGTGAGGACACTGGCACTCTGGGCCTGATGGACCTGTCACACAAGTAGGACAGTCAGAAAACTGAAGCAAATACGGAAATAATCAGAAGTAATCCCTGTTTGTTATTTGGTGAACAAGTGCAGGCTTTTAAAATAGGTTAATAGTGCACAAACTGCTTGAACTTTTATTTCTTTCTGTGAATTTGTACTTTGTTTAAGAGCAGGTCAATAAATTAATGATCATCATTTTTATGTACAGTATATGTACCTATCCTGTGTCATTTAAGGATGCAGCCTATGGTGTTGGGAATCCACTTCTTAGCCCATGGTTTGTTGAGGTCAACCATAAATGATTAAACAGGTGACCTGCAAGTCAACACAGCTTACAACCTCATAGGTGCACAAGCTCATGCACTCACTCGCAGAGTTGAATACAGTCTTACCGATAGCTACTACGGAGCTATCATCATGCTGTAGCTTATCTAACTACAGCATGACTGAGGGGAGACATCCTGCATTTCAGATTCCTTCAACATCTGGTACAGGTAAGAAAAGAACAGACATAGTAGCTTGACAGCTTTGAGACTGTAAACCACGTTGACTGGCAGGTCGCCTGTTTAATTACTCATATTGGTCCACCACAAACATTTAGATACTACAGTAGTTAGTTTGCCAAGACAGCACCTTTTGTGTCATTAAAGGCATTAAGTCAAAATAAATCAAATGAATACAATTTCCAAAATCACTTCCTGTGTCTTTTTGTACCTTAGGCTATTTTCATCTTTAATGTAGTCTTTGTGTTTTTGCATCTTTTATGTTGTTTTCATCTTTTTGTGGTCTCTTGTGTCTTTTATGTCGCTGCAATAAGCAGGTAGTTTCTTCAACTTTCACTCAAGGCCATAAGCCACCCGTTAAACCAGAATAAAATAATGATTAGGTGTTTATCTTAATAATTAGAACATGATAATGAGAGTATTCTTGTCTGTAAATCCTCGCTCTACCTTGTTTATATTCAATGGATCAATTCATTCTTACCTGAAACACAGGTATGACTGCATCCTCCATTGAACTGCTGACACGGGCTGGAGCAGTTTTCCTGCTTTGATGCAGCATATACATGGATGCCATTTGGCCTGTAGATGAGGTCTTCAGCTAGCCTCATGAAGCCAGAACCATCATCCTTCCCAGCCCTAAAAACACCTCTCTCAGTCCAGTCAGTCCAGAAGATGTCCTGTTGAAACACAGCCATAGCAAAGGGGTACTGGACCCCCCGAACGACCACCTGACGGTTCTCCCCTGTCAGTGTTGACCGTTCTATCTGGTCCCTGTGGAAAGCAGGACCAGAGAGAAAAAGTCAACACTAGAATGGGATCAAACGAGATTTAGATTCACTATTGTTGTATTACAGCATAATGATTACATACCGTGAGGAATCAGCCCAGTATAGCATCCTCTCCTCATAGTCCAGAGTAAGGCCATTTGGCATTGACAGGCTGGTGTTGATGATGGGGGTGCGGAAGTTTCCACCTAGTGTGGCCCTCTCAATTTTAGCTGGTGTGCCCCAGTCAGTCCAGTATAAGTAACTGTGTAAGAGAGTTTAATGAAAAGGGACGTTCAGCCTGTACCATTATAACTATCTATGATAAATGACTAATGAATTATTGCTTTTACCCATAGCAGGGGTCGGCAACAATGCCTCTGGGACGGTTAGCATGAGCAACAATAGAACGGTTCAGACCATCCATACCAATGGATTGTACATTCCGTTTGTAAGAGTCAGTGAAATAGAGCCGTTTGTGAACCCAGTCATATGCCAAGCCCTCCGGATCATCCAAATCTGAACGCCATAACAGAAGGGAATATTGAATAAACGGAGATGGTTTGATTAAAAAAACACACACAGAGAAGAAAATGAAACAGGATGAATGTAGAAGTGCCCGTGGATAAAAATGGCTGTATTTCCATTAAGCTATCATACAAATTAGATTTGACCCAAACTTCTTGAAAAAAACAAAAATAAAAATTTCCATTACATGGTTGAGAACAAATACACAGATCAGCCATAACATTATGACCACTGGCAGGTGAAACAGGATTAATGTCAATTATCTTATTACAATGTCGCCTTTGAGTGGGTAGGATATATGAGGCTGCAAGTGAACATTCAGTCCTTGAAGGTCATGTATTTGAACCAAAATTGGGCAGCTAAAGTGATGCAAGCAACCTGGACAAGGACCAAATTGTCAGGTCAAGACAACTGGGTCAAAGCATCTCTAAACTGTAGGTCTTGTTCAGTGGTCCTGGTCCTACAGACAACAGAACCCTTTAAGGAAAGAAGGAAAACTGGAACTCAATCCAGTAGTGTATCTAAGTACAAAACATTATTACCACATAATGTTGCGTACAGTAGGTTCACCCTTTTGATGCCAGAACAGCTCTAACCTAAGACATGAGCTCTACTAGACTTCTGAAAGCTGCTGTAATAACTGGCAGTGCATTGCACATTAAACATTATAGTGACACATACTTCAAATCCAGTAAGATGTGAGTTTGGGCCTTCATGAATCTAACCTGATTTTACAACACATTTCACAAATACTCAGTTGGACTGAAATCTGGATGTTCATCCCTAGACCACTTTTGTTGGGGTACTATCCACTGCAGACTAGAACACCCAACAAGATCCTTAGATTTGGATGCAATGACCCAGGCGTGTACCACCACAATTTGGTCCTGATCAAACCTGTTCAGATCCTTGCTTAGTTTGTACAGTTTGTTGCTTTCAATGTAACAACCTCAAGGGCTAAACGTTCACTTGCTGCTTAATACATCCACCCACTGACAAAAGCCGTTGGAACAATATAATCCACATTATGACCGCTTCACTAGGTAGTGGTCATAATGTTATGGCTGATGCATAGAGTGTTGCATAGTGTGTTGTGGGAAGGTAGTATTCTGTTCTTATTTATTCTATTTAGGCTGTAAGACACAGAGTAGAGGTAAAGTTTGAGGCAGAGTTCACTGTTCCATTTAAAATGACATTTCATGGTTGAGAAATAGTGGAATATTTGGGCTCCTAATCAGTCTACACGTACTTGTCTCTTTCTTAATGGGAATATGTGAGATTGGGCTGTGACTATTTGAAATGAGAATGTGGAAAGGCTGATCAGTCATAAGAGTAAATCTTTTCTCAGATTGGAAATTATTGCATCTATCCTTATGTGCATGAACTCAGGAAAACTACCAATGAGATATAATGTTGTGGATTTCTAATACTTACAAAGCAAAATCCACATGAATGTAGAAATAAATACAATTAACAAGTAAAGATATCTGATAATTCTGAATAAAATTAAAATAGAACTGTGCACAGTCAAAATGAATGTTAAACTCACTTGTGGCTATAATGGTAGGTGGGCTGGTGATGGATGTTGTGGTGATGTAGCCGATCCTGCTTCGACCTATCCCCTGATATTGGGTGAAGAAAATTCTCTTCTCTTTAAAGTCAAAATCTGTTGCTATCACAGAGTAGCCCAAATTCACTGTAGGATACGGAGTGCTGTGATCCTCCGGGTCCAACCTCATGCTGTTTAGACTGTAGTCTGTGGTGAAAATTAAAAACTCATCCAGTCCATAGCCACATGTGACTCCATTATTCAGAAGTGACCCATGTGCACAGCCACATTTTGGTTTCTCCTGGTTGGGCAAGGCAAAGCAGAACTGCTGGCACCGTCCATTATCTTCTTGGCAGGGGTTAAAACCCACCTGGTTGGCAGACGTGGGTTGGACGTGAGCATCGAAGACAGTCACATCCATTAGCCCGTCGAGACTGTCTCGGATTACCTGTAATTAAAAAGAGGAATGACATTACCACAGGATCAATGAATGTCACTGAGTAGAGCTTGGTGAGAGGCTCTGATGGAGTCATAGATTCTGTTGGTGCCCAAAATGGCTCCAATGTGTTATTGTTGCTAATTTTCTTGATGATTTTGTGCATCTTATTGTGTCTTCTATTTAGTTTATTTTTTCACTTTTTTTTGTTTATTTTGTTGATTTTTGTCTATTCCTTTGATCAGTTTGTTCATACTTTGTCTTCATTTCTTAACTATCTTTGATAATTTCTTTCATTTTGCTGCTTAATTTGGTCATTTTTTATCCATTTTCTTGTTCTTTTTGGTTAAAACTACAAGATACACATAAATGCCATGATACGAGGATTCATTTTTGGTTAAAAATGTGATATTCTGGTAGTTCATGACACAGTAAGACTGAATCTGAAACAAACACCAAATTTATCTTTTGGGTCTTAAGTTGAAAAGGTATGGGAGCCTCTGCCTTAGTGTAATTTTACTTGTTGCAGAAATTTTCTTCTTACATGATGATTTTCTTGACATAACATATAATAGTGATGGTGCAAATAAACCACATTAATACAGTAATGCTTTTACTAGTCCTATTCTGAATACAATATGTGCAAAAATAAACTTGTTTTGTATTAGAGATTAAAGTCTCACCTCTGGCTGCTCAGTATTGGCTGGGTCCTTACTCGCCTGGAAGAGTTTCGCAAGTCTTTTATCGACCCACAGCATGTAGTTCCCAAGAATACCCATCCCTGTTGGAGACGGGTACCGGCTTCCGTATCGGATTATCTGCCTCTGTGTGCCGTCAGTGGCCATACGTGAGATCATATCAAGAACATCATCTGTCCAGTAAAGAAAATCGTTGGTGTAATCAATAGTCAGGCCTCGAGGTGACCCCAGGCTATCTGATGCCAACACTGTGCGGTTGGTTCCATCCAGCAGGGCCCGCTCTATCTTGGGTGTTTGGCCAGCATCGGTCCAGAACAGGTAGCGAAGCTTAGGGCTCACCGCCACATCAGTTGGCTGGTCGTGTCTGGACTTGAGAAGAATCTTTCGGTGGGTGGTGTTGATAACCAAAACCTCCAGAAAGGTCTCACTCTCAAAGGCATTGGAGAAGTACAAGTTACCTATGAACATAAAGAGAGATGGTCAAATACAGCATTGCATTTATTATAATATATAATGTTCAATGACATATACTTTCTCAGAAAACTTGTTATATCATGGGAGCAATTAAATATGCATTTTCATCTCTTAGTGGCATTTTGCAAAGTCTGTACTGGGATTGTCAAAAATGTTGATACTCTGAAAAGTATTGATACTCAAACACTGTATCTGTATATGATACTCATTTGCCACAGTATCAATACTACAGTGTGCCCACACAGCGCCTGTCACGCACACACTCAACAGACAGTGCAGCAGCCAAGCAGCGTCTGGCAGCCAGAGAGCCTTCACTGTGACCTGGCTTGTTGTTATTTCTGCTGCTAAATATGGTCAGTCCTTGGCTGAAAATGAAAAAGGCAAAAGCTTGGTTTAGAAATATTTTGCATAAGAGTTTGATGTTAGAGTTTGTGCAGAACAAACAGTCATTCATAGGGTAAAGTGCACTTTCTGAATCCTTGTCTGCCTTAATAAATATGTGCACTTTACGAATAAAGTTTAATACCCTATATGTTGTTCTAATTGTTGTTTCTTTTGTGTGTTATTACCTCACACAACCAAAAATGTTGTCATTGTTGCTATTTTTGTTTTTTGCAGTTTGCATTACCTCAGGAAACCAGTTTCTTTTTGCACTGCTTCAGACAATTTTCCCAGGTATCAATATCGAGTTTGAAATTATAGTATCGTGACAACCCTAGTCTATACCCATTATAGACAATTTTCGAACATTAATATCAATTTTGTAATATGTCAGTAGCTATGCTCTTCAGTCCTCATTATAAAACTATACTTGCTGATGTAGTCACATTTCTTAAATGTATTGTTAATAAATTTTTTATGCAACCGATATGTTAAGGTTTATGTTATATGAATACGTTTTTCTTACGCCTAAGTAATACTACCATGTTAGAGCCTATTATAAGAACTAAAACTAATGTGATTTAATAGTGGGCTAGTATTTTATTTCAATGGCCCTCAAGACAACAGGAACAACTGTAACACTAGATATCAGACCCTGGTAAACTAGTTCCAAGCATTCACCACTGAGAAAGTTAAACCTAAATCTAAACACTGCAAAGTGAATCACTATATGTAGAAAGTGAAAGAGAAATAAACTATAATCTCATGTCAGCCTAAAGTTCAGTGACAAAGCTACTCATATTGGTGTAATCACCTCACTGTCCATAAACAGTAACAAATAACACAGCACATATATATGTACACTACATATGTAGACTAGCCAGATCTGTAAAAATGGTAGCTAAATCATACACGTTTTGTACGTATCACAGTTTTTGCCACACAGGGGTTCAGTATTGCAGGTTTGAAAATTGAATCAGTTTCATGAATAATTTATCTATCACGAACAAACTAAAGTAGAGATTTCGTCTTGGATGAGCTTAAGGCTGCTATCGAAGCATCCTGGGCCTCCATAACACCTCAGCAGTGCCACAGGCTGATTGCCTCCATGCCACGCCGCATTGA